>OOFC01050964.1:11582-42294 GCA_900323345.1 Pseudochromis fuscus
CCCTTGTCCAAATATGGTCACTTTTGGCTCAGAAAAACATGAACTAGATGCTACCTCTGACAATCTCTCTGAGCTAGCAGCGTCATCACGAACGTGTTAACATGATCAAATTAGCTGCACCTCACAACTGTTAGCAACTGTGATTAACTTTGTTCAAACCTGGAACTGAAATGTTAAACGTGTTTTATTTTTCTCTGTGGAAAAAATAAAATTGCTCCTCGACCTCTCACAGAAGTGTATTGTTCATTGTGTGAGGTGTTTATCCAAACCGCTGTTTTATTACACTGCTGATTTAAACCCAGATATTCCCGAAACTGCCTCATAAAATTCTATTTTTTCACCCCTGCTCTCACATGATTGCACTTCAGTGATGACCATCTTGTTTCTGGTGTTAATGACTGGAGGCTAAACCTTTATCTAAAAACATTAACCCTCATTTTGTAGCCTCATGAATAAGAAATTTTTAATCAGAGTTGCAGGATGACAAATGTAAAATGTCAAAGTGTCTAGTTTTTTAGTTTCAACATATTGCGTATTGAGCCTACTACAGTTATTTTTTTAGAAATATTTCTCAAGCTTGAAATTGGTGGTTTAACTGAATCATGATCTAGTTTAATTTGATCTGACTGTTGTTCTTTTGTGAAAAGGTTTTCTCCCACATCCACAGTAAAGAACAAGGAGCACATGTTAGAATAGTTTTTATGAATGGGTTTCTAAGACATAACAACATAAATATTCAATATGTATGACTTTAAGATGATAAAGTATTCTTTAAATTAGTGATTAAAGGCTTCTTTTTGTTGTGGTTTCTCCCACAGCAAGTGACAGCTTTCACTTTGGAGAAAACAACCTATCATTTATTTCTTTTTATCTCCGTAGTTTTTTCTAATCCTAATTTAATTGTAAAACCAGAACAACTCTAAATAATAAATTAACACATGAACATGACATTAAAACTTTCTAAATGCATTTAAAAATAAATCATTTCAGCTAAAACACCTTCACTTAGCAGCAATAAGTAGTGGACTTACATTAGCAGTTGTTTGGTCACTTTGTAGGTGAGAACAAGCTGTCAAATATTATCACTTTACATTAGCTGAGGTGCTGAACTTGACTTCACACCCAGCAGCTATGGAGCAGCAACAGTGTTCATTTGGAGTTGTTAGTCCTTTTGTACAGTCCATTATTTAAGCTCTGTTTTTGCTTTGTTTCTGTTGTGTCTGGTCTCTACCAGCTCTGGAAGGAAACATCAAACTAAGGTAGTTACTCTGTCTAATGATCAGTGATGCAGGCACAGGTATAGAGAATGGGATCATGTGGATTATGGGATGCGTCCGTCATGTTTGAGGTCCTCAATGGTAAACAGCCGAATAGCGTCAGGAGTCAAAAATGTGTATTTGACACACATAATATCAATATTATAACATACATCTTACAGGACACCAATGAAACAAGTGGGGCAGCATTTCAATATGTGGAACAGATGCTTCAATGCGAGTGAACGCTGTTGTTTTCTTCGCGACTTTAGTGAACACTCAGCACACAGCAGATACATCTATGCCTAGCTATGTGGGAAAATTTTTCAAATTGACTGAATACCAAAAAATTGGACAGGGCATGGAAAGAACCTTTCGACGATATCTGGATCAGAGCCATCGGACGAAAAATAAGAAAGTTACAGAGCTTTAAGTAGCACAAATGACACTTTGGGACCTGAATTATAACGGGAACCAATGGAGATCTGGATCTGGACTTTGACCCCGGTTGCTCTGTGTTTAACCAATCATAACTTTATCAATGTTTGTCCGATTTCAGAAAGTAGGACATCATTGGAAAGGTTACTGATATGACAAGAATAAGGGTAAGATTACATATGATTAATTTGATAAATAACACTTCAACCAGGGCCAGGTGTATGATGGCAAGTTTAATGAGACCTGCTGCGTAATGATGGTGCTGATAATGCAAGTCGAGCCTACCCAGTTTTCCAGAAGGAAGAAACAACACTTGGGATGATCTGATTGCTGTGAAACTTGTATCCTTTACAGTTCACATGTTGTATTTTCATCCTGGCTTCCTTTGGTAGGATCCTGAATGCCCGATCATGGTATTTAAGCATGATAAACTTGAGTACACTTTTGTAATGGAGCGCTCTCGCAAGATTGTTGACAGAAATGAAAATTTTCAAAACGAGACTGGAATGTGATTTGTTGTTTACGTTACTGCACAGGAAATTTTCAGAAATAACCAACGCAAAACACTGAAAAATGCTTAATTAGTGCAACGTCCTCAGCGCACTCTGCACTAACAGCTGTTCCCACGAGTAAAGTCGCTGCCGTGATCTCGGGGATTCACACAGACCTACAGCCTGTAACACTGTTGTTGAAAATCACAAATCTGTTACAGCGCAAGGGAAGCATTGGTCTGTTCAGGAACATTGTTTTTTCCATATTTATGTAATACATTAATGTGTCCTACCACATTGACGGACATGACAACATCGCAACTGTGTGAGGGACTGACAGGTGTTTTAGCCCCGAGCTGAACAGTGAGCTAAAACCACGATTAACTGATTAACTTCTCCCAGACCAGTGATCAGACTTACTGTCACATCCCACCACGCAACACCTGCGTCCCATTGTTGATAAAATATAACGAAATGTCCAGAAAGTTTGCGCGCCTAAAAGTGTATAACTCTATAGGAATGAATGTGGCCGGTGATGAGTGGGTACCAAATCCTGAAATGCTTTGCGATGTGATGTCACGATCAAATTCTCTATTGTACAGTATGATTTTAGGGCCTTTCCTAAATTTAAAAACAGTAAAGGTACAAGTCCTGACATCAAAACAACAAAAGCTGAAAGAGATTGAAGCGCTTCATAGGGTTGAACGTACTCTTCACTTTTCCACTGACCATAGCTGTCAATCAAATTAACCACACCCCTAAATATTCCTCCTATTGAAGCTTAATATCTACTGAATGGTGAAATGATTTTTGATGGACCTTTAGAAATGTATTCACACAGTGTTTCACTATTGAAAAATTATGATTTTTCAATTGAAGCCTTCTGGACACAGCATCTAGTGGTGATCAGTGGTTTTGCTTTTCAGCATTGAGTCACTTTTGAGTCCTGGTGGCTGCGACCATCTTTTATCTATCATCAAAGGTTTTTCCACTATAAACAACACGTTTTACAGACAATCAACTGGGAGCATTTTTAGTATGAAAAACATGATGCCAGTCACTGGAAAGATGCAAAGAATGTGATGCAAACTTCTGCAACAGCCTGGTAGATCAGATTAGAGCAGGAATGCATTACTTTGCTCTGCTAGTTAATCATTTTATGAAGCAGTTCTCCCAGTTTTAAACACCATTATTAGTACAAGTATTATTATTGATAGTAGTGAGGGTGCTTTGGCTCCGTGCCGCTCATGAATTTAAGGGACTTTACATCACCCGCTGACAGAATGAGAAGCAACACGCCAGCACTCAGCCGTCCGTCTCATCTGTTAAGCCACCAGGGCTTCAGTCACCCTATCTTAAGCCCAAAGATTGAGGCTGCATAGAACATTATGCCTTCATCCGATTGGAAGTTGGGACAAATAGAGCAATGGGCTGGAGTGGGGTTTGCTCTCGTTTCCCCTAAGAGCCTGGATGCAAAGACAATTACCGAGTTGTGGGCACAGCAATGGGGAACAAAACCACTCTAAGTCCATGTGGGATGTTCTGTCTTCTCCTAATCTTCCTGTCTTCCCCCAGCAGGCCAGAGTCTTTCTGGAGAGGAAGTCAGAAGAACTTTGCCATTTTCTTGACTCCATGAAAATTCAACCACAGAAACTGAGGGTGGCACGAAGCTGCTGCAATCAGGAGAACATACAGGGCTGCTGCGTCTATTGTGACATTTGTGCCCTTTCCTGATTATCATGTTGGATTTTACAACAAAAGCCTTTAAAAATAAATGAAGTCCATATTTGCTCATGCCTATGTTTAACCCGCACATCCAACAACTACAGATTTATTTAATCACAAACCAATTCAAAAAACAGGAGCTCAAATCCTTGTGAATATGAAGACCATTAATTTCCATGTCACCGAGTATTATCTTTTGTTCCCTATAAAGTACATGTTGATTAATGTGAAATGACAAGCTGAGAGACAGTGAACGTGGGTTTCAATTTGAGTAATAATCAAGTGGGTTGAGAGTGACCCTGGCTCAGAGGCAGACAGGCTTACAGCTGCCAATGGTGTCTCTTTTTTACCCCTATTTTAATTACAGGCTAGACTTAATTAAAAGTTTCTGCAACATTTTTTTTTTTTTTGTGGCTGGTGCTCACATCAATTAAAACCTGATTCCTGAGTTTCCAATCCAAACTGAAGACTTTTCTCTTCTTCTTCTTCTTTTTTTTTCCAGGGCTGTTGCAGAGAAAATGTCGGTTCCATTTATTAACGCCACATAATTTCTGCGACTACATAAGTTAATTTGTCACATGCTGTATACGTTCTTCTTCTCCCAGGAGGGCTGCATATTCTGACAGAACCAGCTGCAATTGTTTGTGATGTCAGCTTTTAGCGCAACATCTGAAAGCGATGAGTCACATTTGGTTTCACATACTATCAATCACGTTTCCATTTGGAGGCCCTTGTGAAAAGTATTAGAACATTTTTAAGGTGGAGTTACTGAATAGCATCTTTAGTGGGCTTTCACATACTTGGGGGAGGAAAGTGAAGTCACAGCCTCTATTACCGACTCATTTTAGGATCTCAACTTCAAATATCTCATACACGGCTCTACAAAATGGGCTCTCCCTTATTCTCACCGTTATTTCGAGCTTTGGAGTAAATTTCTCATCTTGAGGAGTAGGAGCTATTCAGACAGGGCACTCAGCGCATCACATATTGGAAATCTAAGCCATCAAAATAGGTCCTGGATGGCTATTTCTGATTCAGGACCCTATGGGAGACCTTCAAATGGATTCAAAGAGAACATGTGCTTGAAAACGCCTGTCCATCACTGCACCACCATCCATGAGGTTTTGAAGTCTGTGCACAACCTAATTGAGTTAGACTATTGATATTATACATTAGAAAGAAAAAGAAGGTGCCCATAATGTTTTTCCCGTACTTATCTAATGCTCAAGGATACATTAGCCTGCATCCAGGCTTTCTAGCTCAAAAACACTACTTCAGAATTGGTGCTTCACTAGGTTTTCTTTTTCTTTCTGAAATGCAGCGCTGACTTCAATACGGGAATATTAGTTTAAGTGACCTGCTTTTCACAGAATCTAAATGTATTTCCAGTAGCAATAATATTAAGGGTTTGCACTCATGCTAGCAGCTCTATGAGGCCGTCTCAAGATGGTGCTAGCATGGTCACAAAGATAATGCTAATGAGGCATTATTTCATCATTTACTGTGTTCCCAGTTTATCATGTTATCATGCTCATGTTCTCATCTGTGTATCTTGAAAATTATAAATCTGTTTAGAGTTTCTCTTTCTGTTGTGGTGGACGTCAGAGGCAACGACAGACAAGGTGGAATAAGTAGAAGATGTTTTACTCACAGATATTAGCAAGGTACCGATAATCAGCTGGGAAAACATCTTACCCGCAGAGAAGGGGGGAGTTGAGTTGACCTGGAGCAGTCGAGGATGGTGGAGTCCCAGGGAAACCTGTCAGCTGACCGCAGGACAGATTCACAGAGAAACACACACACTGGAGGACAGTCCCAGGGAAACCTGTCAGCTGACCGCAGGACAGATTCACAGAGAAACACACACACTGGAGGACAGTCCCAGGCAACAAGGAGTCCGAGAGTGAGGCAGGTAAGTCCAAACACTGGAGACAGAGACGAGGTATCAGGAGTAGGAACAATAAATGACAACAACAAGGAAACATGCTAAAGGGTGTGGCCTGGCTGAGTAACCTGTAGATCAGTGGTTCTCAACTGGTGAGTCGCGGCCCACTTTAGGGTGGCAGAGCCATTTTCAGTGGGTCACAGGCCTTTGACCCACACCATGCAAAAAATTTTAAAAAATTTAAAAAAGAAGATTAGTAGTTACCCTCCTGAACAGTAGGGGGCGGTAGTATCAGCAGTGGAGGCACTCGTCTTTGCAGCTTAAGAAACTACATGTTTGTGTTTGCCCACTAGCAGCATGGCGAAGCCCAAGTACAAGTCTGAGTACATGAAATCTGGGTTTTCTTACATTGAGGAAAAAGGAGTCCAAAAGCCTCAGTGTGTTTTGTGTAGCGAGGTGCTGGCATGAAGCGTCCAAACTGAAGCACCATCTGGAAACAAAACACTATTCCCTGAAAGACGAACCTGTTGATTACTTTCAAAGATGGCTTCAAGACCTGAGGACAGCACAAGTGTCTTACTTCTACATCCACAAAGCAAGACAGTGCACCTTACTTGGTGGCTCATTGTGCTGCAAAGTTGAAGAAGCCCCACACCGTCGCACAGGAGTTGATTTTACCTGCAGCAATGGATATGGTGAAAGAGGTGATGAATCAATCTGCTGTGGATAAACCAATAACTATACCCATCTAATGACACCAAAAGTAGGCGAATTAAAGACATGTCACATGATATCAAACGACAGCCCCCGCTCAACTGCAGAATAGTGGAAATTTTGCAATACAAACAGAAAAATCCACAGACATATCAAGCAAGGCAGTTTTGATAGTTTACGTGTGACGTGTGGGACAGGGCAGTTTCTTTGCACAAGAGATCTACCTACAACTACAACCGCTGAAGACATTTATACTTCTGTGGCTCTGTACCTGAGCTCTGTGGGCTTAAGCTGAGACGTGTGTTGGTGTCACAACTGATGGAGCAGCCTCCATGACAGGGAAAAATCCAGGGGTCGTGAAGAGAATCCTGGAGAAGGCTCCCAGGGAAAAAGACAATGATGAAAACAATCACGGCACACCTGAATAAACTTTGTTTCATGACTACTCGTGAACGAGGACGACTGGGTACACGACCTGTTTGGAGTCAACCATTGCTAATACAACAGTAAAAATTCTCCTACCATTTAGCACTACCTACCTCTGTGAATGTGGCTTCTGTGCTCTAGCTCAGCTGAAAACAAAATACCAAAATAGACTAGACATAGAGCATGACCTCAAAGTTGCTTTGTCAACTATACATCCAGACATTGAGACTCTTAATTTCCAAAAAACATCCCCAGCTTTCCCATCTTAATGCAGTTCTGCTTTACTGTTATTAGGTTTAAGTGTGAGATCATTTATCATTTCCCTCAAAGGACAATGTCCTTTCATCATTAGCTATTGAGATGTGATCTGAAGAAAAACCTGTTATATACTTGAATCCTTTGCTTCAAACATGTTCTTTCAATATTTATGATTATACTTGAATTTTGCACTTACTTACTTTTACACTTACCATTTTATTTTAATACATCATTTATATTTTGTGGATAGTGATAGCCTACTGGAGAAAGTGACTCAATGGTTAGTCAGTTAGTTAGTTTCTATTCCTGCTTTGTCCACACTTGGGTTGCAGGGGTCTGCTGGAGCCTATCCCAGCAGACATCAGGCAGGAGGCGGGGTACACCCTGGACAGGTTGCCAGCCTATCCCACTCACACCTATGGTCAAAGTTTGAGGAGGAACCAGAGTACCCAGAGGACATGCAGACTCCACACAGAAAGGCCAGAGCCGGGATTCGAACCCTGAACCTTCTTGCTGTGGGGCGCAGGTGCTAACCACTTGACTCAGTGGTTAATGAAATGTTATTCAGAAAAGCTATTTTAATTGGAAGCGTTGAGAAAAACAGTTGCACTTTTACTATGAAAACTACCTGAGGCTGTTAACATGTCTGTTCTAATTGTCCTCAGTACTTGAATAAGTATCGCTGCTTGTAGTGTTGCAGTACTCGAGATCAGTCTTTGTCTCGAGACCAAGACCAATCTCAATACTGTTTAAAAAAAGAGTTTAAAAAAAACAACATATTTTAAGACAAAAACAATAAGGGCAATGCTAAAAAAATAAAGATTGTTTAAAAGCAGTAATTTAAAGTGAAATTTTATTTTATTCATTTACAAAATGTGAATATATATGGACTATGTAATGTTGAATGATGTGTTTCTCTGGCTTGTATAATTAGTGGCTTGTTTGCACTAGACACACTCTTGTTAGAGATGTAATGTTTGAATCTTCTGAGACCTGTATCTTGGTGTTACTGGGACTTAATCATGGTCATTTCTCCTCAGGTTCAGGTTCCTGGAGTACAAGGCTGGCCAACAGGCAGATGCTACACAGACAACTATAGCATCCTGTGCCTAAAAAGTGCAGATCAGTCTCCACTCCCCAAGGCAGCAAGTCATCAGCGATGCCACTGTCAAAGATTTGATAATAGGGTGTTGCCTGCCACTGTACAACATACCAGAATTTAGTTTCTTTTTTTTTTTTGCTGTTGCATTTATGTAAAAGCAAACTTCATTTAAAAAATACATAAAAGATACTGGTCATTTTGTTTTGTTTTGTTGTGATTTTTCTTTGATATATTCAGTCTTGATACTCTCTTGTCTCGATAATGTCTTGGTCTTGGTTGGTGCTGTCTTCACAACACTAGCTGCTTGTCTTTGAGTTGTTATTCTGTAATATCTGATATCTCAGGTTTAAAGGTTTGCATCAAAAGATTTATTAAATTATTTTTTGACGTTGGAAAAATAATACATTTGGGCATTTGACTTGTCATTCCAAGTTAATGGTGGGTCCTGAACCCAGACCAGTTGTGAACCACTGCTGTAGATGACCAATGAACTGGAGGAGAAGAGCAGGAAGCCCAGGCCTTAAGTAGCCTACTGCACTGGTGGTTGATGATGATCCTCAGGTGTGCACCTCAGCTTCTGGGAAGCCCCGCCCCTCTCTGGTACCAAGGAAACTGCAATAAAACATACACTGGAGGGGCACTGCTCATTGTGAAACCATGACAATGTCTGGCCTACTGATGGTAGTGGACAGGATTTATTTATTTACAGCTTGTCCTGTGGAGGACATAAATGTCTGGTCCATATTTTGTAGTGATCCAGAATAATTGTTCAGACATTTCACTCATTTTCTCAAATCAACATCATCCTCTGGGGAACCAGTTATTTTTGTATCGAATGTTATATCAATCCATCCACCCCATGGTTGAGAGTATGGGTGCCAGGATTAACCAGTATGAATCAGTAATCAGTTTAAATGTTAGATGACGTGAGCACATCAATTCACGCACTTGTGGATCAATATGTGATATGAATTGGATGATGGTGCAGATTTAAAGTTACTAACTGGTTCACTGAAGCACAGTGACATTGTTCTGCTGAAGCAGGACGATCATGTTACCGAAGCAAGAGTTATGTTAACATAAGGTTGTTTGTGAGGGAAAAACATGTCTGACAACACTGATGCAATTTACGGTCCCCATATTTTCATATTCTTCCTGCAAAATTGAGGCACCAAGTTTATATTCATAACATCTAAATATTTGTTCATACCAAAGTGTTTTTGTCTGTGATTGCTGACACAATATGTTAATCTGAAATGACTTTTTTTTCAATTTTTTCTCATGCCAAAAATAAAAAAATGCCTGCGTTTGTTTGGTGATTCATAAAGTATATAGATATAAAATACACAAGTATAAAAGACTGTGAATCCAAACTATTGCCACTTTTCCAGAATTGTCTCATCTTAATTTGTAATAAAATAAAGGAAGAACTACTTTAAGCAATGGTGAGTGCATCAGATTACATCTTATCGTATCACATTGCATTGAATCGTCCCAAATGTATTGTTTCTGAATTATATCAAAGCCCTTGTATCTAGATTTCTTCCAGGGGAGAGATGCACATCCCTAGTTAAGGTATTTAACTAAAAAATACAAATGTCTCCCCCATGGTGGCTCTAAAGGTAACGTCAGAAGGCATCCTCTTCTGGGGATCATTGCTTTCTTCAAAATTTCCCAAGAGTCCATTGAACAGCTGTTGAATCATTTCTTTGTAATACAGAAGTGCATCCAACTCACACACCAACAGAGCAACCAAAAGCTCCACACTGCTAATGTGGCTAAAACACAAATGTAAGAATACATGTGGTTGACACTGCTGTGCTGAGTTTAATTCCAGGAACATCACTGCAGTGCGTTTCACTGAATCTGAATTTATGTGATGTGCAATGCAGAATGTGGTATCGGAAATCCTACTCTTGTAAGCTCAGCCATCGCCATGTGTTTTCCAAGGATCGCCTGCTGATGTTAGACTGTACAAAGCAACACAACCTGCTGTCCACTGAACAAACATGGCATTTAGAGAACTATCAAAGGTATGTATTTTCAATCTAATACTTTCTTAGTTGTTGTGAAGCTCAAAAATGAATGTCTACAGGCAGTATATGACAGCACTCTGGCTATAATATTACTCCACAATGTGTAATTAGTAGAAGAAAGTGGCCACAGAGAATTTACAGATGGAAGTGAGTTTGGGCTCAGAAGCCTGTGAAGGACTCCAGGGAAGGAAGAAGCACAGAGCTTGTGATAAGTTTGGGCAAGTGTGTAAACAATTTGAAACCTCAGGGCCAGCAGCACTCTGGTAATGGATGCTTAACCCAAACTGGAGTGATGTACTCCCCGCCCAGAAACACTGGAACCAGCTGAATTAGCACAAGGACCTCTGACACGCTAATGTAAATAAGAGAGGAACAGAATTTACAGAGCACTCCATTTTTTTCTACCTCTGAAACCACTCAGAGATCAAGAAAAGAAATGGATGTCTTCTCTCCTGTGGGGAGAGTGTGTGTGTGTGAAGACGTGCTGTGTACAACATAATCTGCTTCTCATACAATGTTAAGAATTCATTCTACACATTCTTCACATGAAGGCCCATCTAACTACTATGAGGAGGACTACACAGCCTGTTACAACAACCATGCTATGTCTGCAAGGCCGAAGCCTGGCGCCCGTCTTCAGACAGCATAACTGTCTTCATATATTTCACATATCTGTTACACTCAGTAATGTAACGTGCTTTTGTAATTACAAGTGTAGCACTCACGACCTAGCAAGGTTAGTGCTAGTGCTAAGCTAAAGCTAAAGCTAAGGCTAACACTGATGCTAATGCTAAGGCTAACACTAATGCTAACAATAATGCTAATGCTAAGTTGATAGTTAGGCTAGTTAGATTCTTCTACTGGAGCATCAGTTGGGATTAATGAAACACAAAACAAGAAATGCAATTACCGGTATTATATCGAATGAAGTGAACAACAAAAAATATGTTGAACAATTCAAAGAAAATTTAAACTAAACAAAACAGGCCTTTCAACAAATGTTTCTTCCCATAGTTTACAAGTCCATTCTTATGCTAGCATACTTCAATTCAATTTACACTTCTCAGCCACAGTAGACCACTTTCACACAATTCATAAACGGTTCAAAGTTCGGTGTCATGTGAAGCTACCTAGTGTGTTCTTTGTAGCATGGTGGGTGGTAGCAGGCTAGAGTCCAATGCTCAAAGTCAAAGTCCTACCACAGCACCAGACATTCATGTGCTGGCAGGCTTGAGGCCTGCTGATGTGTGAGGTCTGCAGTTCCCAGCTTCTTCTTTTTAGCTCGCTATCAAAAAATCCAAAGCAGCACTGAGGCCCAACCAGTGTTCAAGCAGTCTAGGTACATGTGTAGCACTCTCCACTCAGTCAAACGCAGTTCATCCTGTGGCAGCAGTTGGGACTGGCAAGTATTGAAAGTGATGGTGTTAGGATTCCTCAGGCTCTCTCCAAAATCGACTATTACACCATTTCCTTACTCACCAAGCTGAGTCCAAATGCTTGTTAGCTCCACTTCCAGTCTGCTGTTGCTACTGAGATGCTCGTATGATGTTATCGGCTGGTTGGTTGCATGTCAACTCAATGGGGTTTCCACTCCGTAAAGGCAAGGGCACAACCTAGGTGACCAGAGGCTGCCCCCGATTGGTGGAAACCAGCCACTTCACTGTGCACCACTGCTCAACCAGTTTTTATCCAGGGTTACACAAGGACATTACATTATGTTTTCACCTGCACTGATTTGTTTGTTTGTTAGCAGCATTAGTGATAATCTTATAAATAGATCCCCATTGTTTTTTTGGGTTTTTTTTGAGTACGACAGAAAGTTACCAAAGGAACAAGAGGTTATTGTTTTAGCAGGATCACAGAACAGGATCCTCACAAAATCCCTGAAAATTGTCATTGCTAAGAACAGATGATTGTTTGAAATAAATAGGACTAGTGTAACTAAATGTTTATTCATTCAAGCATCAAACGACTGTTTCTTGTGCAAAAAAGTATTTAGGTTAATATGAATAGCATAAATGATTTAAACAGGAGTTCAGGACTTTTTACAAGTAAATAAGAAAAGAGTTAACAGAATGCAAACCTCTGCCAAGGTATACTGCAGGTGTACTGATGCTGTAGACTGAACAATGTTGCCCTCTTGTGGTGAGAGATGATTTTTTTTTTAGTTTTTTAGTTGTTTTTTGTTCTTGTGTTTTTGTTTTGCCAACATCACGTTATCTGATCTCTAATTGAGCTAACTGTTCCTTGGGAAAAAGATGTTTTCACAAAAAAAAAAAAAAAAAATCATCAAGATGTGTACAGGAGATTATCTTTAATGTTGCGTTTACACAATAAAACCCACCATGAGCAAAAACATAACCTCCTTGTAGTATTCGCACAGGTTTGCACAATGCTGATTAAAGCCCATCAGCTCTAGGTACAGCTCTGTATCTCACACTGTAGTGGAGTTTAAATCTTGTATCTGTGACATCCCTGCACTGCTAGCCATAGGTTTTTGTTAACAAATAATGATTGGTTTGCCAGAGCTGAAGAACAGAGCAACCGCTGCCACTGAGCACGCTTCGTAAGCATATATCGACAGCGTTTGTATAATTACTCGTACAACCAGAAGAGGGCGAGAAGAGGTCCACACTGCAAGTTTAATGAATGAAAGAGAAAGAAGACTGCGTTCTACATTTGTTTTGGTCTGTTTTAAAGAGGAGGTTTCAAGCCAAAGGGGTCGAAGCTGGCGACGCTCCAGCAGAGCGCAATCTGGATGTCTGGAGATGGAGCTCAGCTCTCACCCCATTTAACCCTGCTGTGTTCAAAGAAATATAGATGATATAAATGTTATAGAAATGTCTCTCTATCTGACCTTGTGTGAGTGTCACTGACAATTAAAGGCCACCTTGTTAAATGCCCATATAGAAATAAATGTATATAAAGGACTTGAGAAACTAACTGTAGCCACAGCAATACAGCTGTCACCGAGTCTGAAAGATGCAGACATTTAGCAGACAGTAAGGGTATAATAAAAGACAGGGCTGAGTTGCATTAGAGGGATTGGAAGAGCCAGTGTTTTTGGTCTGTCTTGTTTTTTGCTACTTTAATTTTGAGATGTATTTTTTAAATCTATCTCTCACCAGGTTCCCAGCTTTAAGGATGCGCAATGCTTAATCACAGAGGTACCCCCTGGTTGACCCTCCTGAGAGCTGTGATGACAGATCAACTGAAACACACAGATATTCTCGTTAAGTTATATTCCACACAGCAAACACACTGCTGAATGATTAGTGAGTGTAGACCCTATGCAGAGTCTGTGTGTGTGTGTGTGTGTGTGTGTGTGTGGGCACGCGTACTTGTGAATGTTGCACAGTGGATATGAGCGATGAGATAAATCAGAGTGCCATACAGTAATGGTGCGTGGGCTTCACCGAGCATGTTTTAAGTCAAGAGGCGTGTGTGTGTTTCTTTTATCACCCGCTCACAGCTCCCTTTTATTTTAAGCCATGATGACAGGTTGGGAGGATAGGAACTGAGGTGGTGACTCACAGTAAAAGAGGAGAAGACATGAGAGGGCGTCTGGTGCATACTCAGGTGTCTCATTCATTACTCAAGGATGCGAGGGAGAGGCAACAAATGTACATTCAGTCAAGATGAGAATGTGTGCTACGTGCTGAGGAAGTGAAAGTTTCTTTTCCCGGGTGGTCATCCTGAGGCTGGATCGGTACAGTGGAAATGAACGGTGCCCGAGGGGGAGGATAGTAGACAAGTGCAGCTTTAATTGTGTCAGTCATATTTCTGAGAGCAAAAAACTTTTCCTAGCCCTGAACTAAACTGTTGGACGTGCCTGAACTAAAGTCTAACTGCTGACTACTATTCATTTCATTTTTACTTGTAACACTCGCAGCTTATTGCAACTTCTTATTTTAGACTTTACACTGGTACTTCCTCGCTTTGCCTCGGCCCGGATCAGCCCGCCTCGGTTGCAGTGCTGAGGATAGTCCCTCCTCCGTGTAGCTGGCCGTCATTCGTGACCTTCATCTTCTATGCGACACACAGGTGTGGAAAGAAGCAATGGAGGATCAACTGCCGTTTTTGACTCTCGGTCTGTGGCTGTTTTTCACAGCAAGAAGACGATTTTTGTTTCATTTCAAAAGGTTTGCACCTCGTCGTGCATCCAAGGGGCAGAGTTTCTGACAGAAGCCATTTCTTTTCTTGTTGTTTGAAACGCGTCTGCACGGTTTGCCGATGATTTCAAAATGACGTATTTGCAGAGACAGATTACGTGCCGCGCAGTGATGACGCAACGACGCAGTGACGATTCCGACCAATAAGATTTTAGTACCTGCTCCGACCTGACCGGGTACTTTTTTTGGAACCGCAGGAGAAGAGGTACGAAAAGTTGTACCAGGTACCAAGTCCCAGGTACTTTTTGCCCGTGTAAATGCACCAAAACCGAGGTGAGGTGGGGCGATGTGGTACCAGTGTAAATGCGACTTAGTAGTTTTCTGGGAACTATTGACACAGTTAGTCTCTAAAACTCACGTCTCATGTCTTGGCCCTTGACCCTTCTCAAAATGGTCATGAATTTCTAATGAACCCTAACATTTGGTGACACTACCACATTACGACAGGAGCCTCCTCTGAAGTACGGTTTTGGTAAATCATGTCACGTTTGATACAGGAGTGTAATCTTCATAACAGAAAAACACACACTAAGTTTCTGAACTTGTTTCACCACAACACCTGTGGCATCGACAAAAGGCCGTTCGGAGGAAACTCAAGAAAATGCCGCATATTTCAGCCCAACAGATATGACCCGTGGCGGGCAGGATATAAATGCACTGAAGAGTTGTTTTTGAAAATATCAGACGCACTCTTGAGTTGGATGGCAGCAGATGTCTACTCCACCACCTGCTTCAGACAGATATTACCACAGTGTCCGCCTCTTAACATGAAAAGGACTTCTAAGCATCCCGCACTTCCCCACTGAACACTCTCTAAAACAATTTTACTCGCCTAGAATATCTTATTTGATTTGTTTTCTAATCCATGAAGTGCTGTGGATGGGCTATTGATTCGGTCTTGATGCAGCGACAGTGTCAATAGGGGCCAATACTAATACAGCAGAGAAAATAGACAGCCCGGATGGAGCGGCACAGTTATTAATATCATTGCTATTGAGCTCTCCAGGTCCTTTGATAGGCTTGTTAGCAATACTCCTGGTAATAAGCCTGACAACCACTGCTTAGACCTGCTACCATATCACGACCCAGTCAGCCCAGATTCCCGACATCAAAACACTCCTCCGTGGGGATGGTGTAGTATTGTGAAAACCAGCTGTGTGAATCAAGAAATCAGTGGGAATAAAAAACAAAGAGGGCGTCTATTAAAAAGTGTAATGTAATCAGCAAGGGAGGAAAGGCGACTGTCTTGGGAAAAAGTGGGGAGGAGTATTCAGAAGCAAAGTGCTAGTGATAACACTTAGCTGTCCTCTGTTGAGTTATGGTTGGATAAGAGTTGCTCTTTGGGTTGCAACACGATTCCCAGGCTCCGGTCCTCCTCCCTACAGGATGCAGAGGTTAATGATGAGTTCATAACATGACCTTTCCAATGGCTTAGTCAGCGTGCACTCCCTCTGCCCTGACCTCCGCCTCCCCCTCTTGTCTCCTTCCCTCTTTTCTTTTGTTCAGACGGGAGGTGTTCAGAGGCCATCTCTGATCCAAGATGAAACAACGCTACCACATCGTCCGCCATCACTTCCTCTTTGTACTCTTCTTTGAACTCACCGCAGCTTTGACTGTCCTGTCCCCTGGCCTGTTTGGCAAATCCTAATCTTTATTCCCCGCTCCATCAAGGAGAGAGGAGCAGGGAATAAAGAGTATCCTGTCCTTTCCGTTCCCTTCCAGCTCTTATCTTTCCTCTTTCTGTCCTCCAAAACCAACAGCACCTCGAATTATCCAAGTTATCATTGTGCCTTTTGATTTTTCTGTTGTCCACTGCGAGTGTCTATAAAAACTTGTATCCACCAGTGACCTGTAGCCACGTGGACAAGGCTGCCAAGTCCAGCTGGGCGTGCAGAGCTTCCCGTGGAGTGCATTAAAGACTCACAGGGGTCAGCTTTCTTGAACTCTGCCCATGGTGAACCATAATATCTGATTCTCATTACTTTGAACTTGCAATATGTCAGAGGATTGTAATTGATTTTTTTTTTTTTTTCATTTTGTTGTAAGATGATGAGTTTTGAACCTGCTGTTTGCTTTGCCGTCAGACCATCTGGTTTAAAAATACATTACACACTTCACTCGGACGTCTGAACAACATGGATTATGACAGAAATAATCATCTCAATCATGTATCTTTTAGTAGTTTCTATCAGCAGCTGTGCTTTTCTTTTAAGTTCGGATGTTATACCAGCGGCATCGCCTTTTAAAAAGTAGCTCAACACTGACTGAAACTCGTCACATCTGGCCCCAAGCTGGCCCCCTGAGAGCTGTCAGAGGTTATCGCCCCTGAAAGCTACCCTCCACATGTGCTCGCACCACGGCCACACTGTAAAGATCTCTGTATTTCCAAGTCCGTAGAGGAAAGAGACAGTATTGTTCCAGGACTTCACCCCAGGGGAGTCGGAGGGATCTTTTACACGGTCGTGGTTTTACTGTAAAACATCTCTCTCTGTGCTGTCTGTGTGTCAGACAGCAGGAAGAGCTTGTCTGGGATTTATTGGCAGTCATGGCTCTGCAGATGATGGACGAATGCCCCTCTAGAGCACAGGTCTTGTAAAAAGCAAAGGGCGTAATACCTCGTTAAAATGGTGTTTATTTCTTTCTCATGTCTTGTAGGATCACTCTTTCCCTCTCTATTAACATCCTTTTTTCCCATCCAGTCCTGACCTGTGTGCTCTTCACATGCTCTTTTATCCTCATCTCCTTTGGATTTTTTTTGTTTTGTTTTAATAAACAGGGCCAAAGATGATGATATCTTTTGTACAAAAAACCAACATAGACTATGATATAAACTAATGATTCATGGGATTGTTTGAAGCAGAATTTTTCAATTTCTCTGATTTATTGCAGAATCTGCAGCAAATCTGTATTCGCTGCCCTCCGACTCCCTTTCTGCCATCTTGTGCTGTTTAAACCCTCTGTACTGAAGAGCCACAGTACACATGTATTTACACTCCATTTTCCATTCCCTTAAAATACCAAGTAACTGTAACTACTCCCTATGGAGACTTTAAAATATATAAAGCTTAACAACCAAACTACAAAACAAAAACACAGCACTGCCCATAAAAATACATGCACACAATATACAAACAATATAATGCACCTACGTTCACCTGAAATGGTATTTTGAGATCATCTAACTTCCATACCATGTAATTCTGGCAGAAAACTTTTGGAGGAATGTGATTGGACCATGGAAACACAACAAAATACTATAGCTAGCTACATAACACTACTATTAACCTATGTACTGTGTTACTTAGCACAAACTAGCGATACTGTTCTAAAAAACTACTGATTATTCTGCTGCTACTACTCTCTGTCTGCATTTTCAGGCACTAATCTGAACCACTGAATTTAAACCAGATCGTACATGTGACTGAACTTTGATCTAAAAAAACAAACCAAAAAAAGCATTTGCTTTGACTAACATCAGTAAGTAAGTAAACAATATGACTAGTGATATTGATCTATGTTTGAGGTAAACCATAAAGCCACATGCACCACATTTCAAGACCAAAAAACTTCAAATACCACAAATCAACAAGTAAAGTATTCAAGTATATGTGCTGCAGCATCTTACATCCTTACAGACCCAGTCTCAAATTAAAAAACATCATCTTACAGTAAAATTTCATGGAAAAGCACAAGATGACTTAAAAAATATTGTATTTATCCTGATGTGTCCTGTTTCATTTTAGCTACATTGTTAATAACTTCGACAGAAATGTTTCCTTTTCAGCTCAGAAGCCCAAAAATGAATAAGTGACAATCTTCACATTTAGTTAACATCGGTTCACTTACAGTAGTATATGTTCAGTGGCTGGACTGTGGACATTGAATATACAGACATGGCCTGACCACCTGAGTAGTGTTTATGGCTTGATGAAAGCCTGTGGGAAAGTGGACAGCTGACAC
The DNA here is from genome assembly GCA_900323345.1 of Pseudochromis fuscus. Taxonomy (NCBI): domain Eukaryota; kingdom Metazoa; phylum Chordata; class Actinopteri; family Pseudochromidae; genus Pseudochromis; species Pseudochromis fuscus. The sequence continues at coordinate 30,046 of OOFC01050964.1, forward strand.
GTAGCTGAGTTTAGCTTTGATATGAGAACCTCTGGCTAACATCTGCACTGTGCAATGACCATATAAACACTGGTCACTCAGGTCAATATAGTGTGAGACTCTAAAAATACTTCCATCCTGTAAAAGCACAACAGAGTTGTTTCGTTATTTTGTTTTACTGTAGGTATGACCATGAACAGCAATTATCTTGCTCACCACAGTGTTGGTGGGAACCTCTCTCACTGTGTGGAGAGCAGCTTGATCACCCACAGATAACAAGCTTACATGTGATGGACCAGGGGCAGTCACCTCAGTAAACCTTTTAAACCTGACACACTGCTTAACATTTCTCATTTGAAAAATCTTGAACTACTGCAGGTGTATTGGTTAACAACTGCTTTGCTGAATGAGGAACAGCATGAGTTAATGCCACTGGTTTGTATGTTAGCTGTGGTAAAGCTTGACTCCTGTTTACTTGTTTCAGGAGGGAGCCATTAAATCTTCAAACATTAAGGCTGAGTGAGCCCACAAAGGACCCAGTGCACAACACTGACATGCAGAAGTGAGTGAACATTGAATGTCATGTGCTCTTCCCCACAAAGGGTCTGCACACCTTCAACACAGTACACTAATGACTCGTGCACATGACTAATCAGTACAGCAGTTAATGCGACCCCAACACAATGCTGATGCCCTCTAGTAACACCCAATGACACTGATGCTTCTGTGGAAGTATGCTTTTCAGATATGACAAACTATAGTACAACAACCAGTGCTGCCACTTGTGGGAGATCCTGGAACTGGAGCAACAGAACCTGCAGGTTTTATTGACAAAAGGTGACTGTCCATCACTGCTGTTTGTGCATCATGGTTCAGAAATGCTCTTAAAATCCATCCATGAAGTCGCCATGTGTCTGCACACACCTAGCAACAAAGTGCATGTATTCAGGGACCATCCAGATGACTAGATCAAACATTGGTAAGTCGGCATTGGCAGATAGGCCCTTTATGCCCAATATGGTCTTTTCTTCTCTTTCAGCAATTTGTCCTATTTTTACTGTGGTTTTAGGGTTTCTGTCACTTGGCTCTTCATCAGGACATATGTCAACCCTCCAGTTTCCTTTTCTTTTCCTTGTTTGCATCCCAGGGTGAAGGCAGACTCCACAACCATATTCACAATTGAACTGCAACGTTGCATTTGTTGTTGCACTGCACAACATTTGGTTTGAAGAAGAGCAACATGTCTGGCTCTTTGGGTCCAAACCATTAAGCACATAAAAGTACAAGTTTATCTCTGCTCTTGGGGGTATCTCATTAACACAACACAGTATTGGCCAAATAGTGAATTTAGAGGACTGAAAAAGTGGTACACCATCAGTTGAATGTAAGGGATAGGAAATCATCTTTGCAGTTTGATTTTAAGATCTGATATAAAGTGTCATCACATTTGTCCTTTACTCTCCTCTACTGCTGTCATCAGCATGAAAACAGAGATCATGTATGCCCTGGTTTTGAAGAACATCTTTTAGCTGTTCCTTTAACAGAAAAACCTAAAAACTCAGTTTTGTTAACTCTAAAGAAAAAGGTTTGAAAAATCAGAGAAATTTACCTACAGAGCTCTGAACAAATACTAGCAGTATTTCACTCTAACAACTTGTCGCTGCCAGTAAAGTCTATTAAATTAAAAGGTTTGTCTAACGGCCATATGTTCAGTATTACAGATATTGAAAGACTGCATTTATGTAACTGTGCTGGAAGTGTAATGGTAGAAATGAATTGTCCTGGATGTTGACCAGGTGGTCTGAGCCATGCTGGTTTTTAACTCAGTTTGATCCAACTGCAGTGTGAATATAGGGTCAAATGAAGTCATGTCACTTCAACATGTAATTCATCTGTTCATACATAAAAAGTGTTTTATATGTTGCTATTGTAAATTTCATAGGCTAACATAAGAATTATTATAGAAAAAAACAAAAAAGACATAGTTTAGGATGAAAACTTGTATGTAAGGGTGTATGTAGCCTAATGTTTATGGTCTGGCAGCAGCTTGTGGGGAAGCAGTGGCTCAGTGGTAGAGTGGCTGTTCATCAACTGAAGGGTTGGTGGTTCAAATCCTGCTCCTCCACCAGCTTTCCACCACCGGTATGACTGGGTGTGAATGAATCATGATGTCTGTGATTATCACATATTCATATGTTTAGTCATTTTAATTAGATGACATATAACAAACTTATATAAAGTATTTAAAGAAAGCATCATTTTCCTACAAATCATATACTCTTTACCTGCTGAAACCTATACACAGTGGTATCTTTTGATATATTAAAAGTATATGACTTTAAAACAGACATCGTTAAAAACTACAAAGACTATATGAAACGTGTGGAAAACATAATTTGACATTCAATTTCCTTAAAGACCACATACATAATTTCACTTGATTCAAACATAATCCCTTTTATGATCCTGTATGAAAATGCAAAAGTGGCCACTTTCAATTGTTTATCACAGTATGAGACCTCTAAGCCTTAAAAGATGCACAATACATTCAAAACACAAAGATTTACTACTGCAGGTAAGTTTTTACTATTTCTTTTCCGTATGGGGAGAAAAAGATAAGAAAGCAAGAACAGGAAAAAATAAAGAGGCAAAGGCAGAAAGGAAGGAAACAGAAACAATCGGCTGTAAAGAGCAAGCAGACGCTGCAACAGTGGTGAAGAAAGTGGACGTAGTGTGGACGTCTGCGGGCCACACCTCAGTGACGTCCAGCAGGTTGGACTTTTACTTGCTGATGATCAAACAGAGGAATGATATGTTTGGATTCTCATGGGGGTTATGAGGGCAACTAGAAATAAGTAGCAGGGAAAGGCAACATGTTTGACTGCCATCTGGGTTTATGAAACCTGTGTAACTATCTTCAAAAGCCACTTTAATGGTTCAGTTTGCAGGGGATTCAAAAAGTTTTACTTCTTTGAGATTTTCTGCCTTAGCAACGTTACAGTGGAGTTAAAAGGAGTTTGCAGCATAAAAAAAAAAAAATACTCTTAAAAAATTCATTGTGAGCGACAAAGCTGAATTTACATAAGTGACCTCCCCTCAGAGTTAGTGTTGAGTTTGAGGGAGAAAAAGTTCACAGTGCTGTTTTGCAGTTTCAGGCCTCGCTGTTTCTTTCATATCGTTGTTGACTGATGCTAATAATAACTGCAGTTTGAAGTATCATCTGGTTTTTTTGAATATTTTTGTTTAAAAGGTGATGACAGACTTAAACTTTGATCAGTCAACATTTCTCTGAATGTAAGAGGGCTGCGAGACACAACAAAGAGAGAAGCGCTTTCTTTTTTATTTAACAGACACACTAATGCATAATTTTCTTTCCCTCAAGAAACACTCGTGCGACAGTGACACAAAGCTGCAGAAATCTCAGTGGGGCCACTCCACAGTGTTCAGGCAGGGAACTAATCACTCAGCAGGGGTGACAATCCTGCTAAAAAAAACTGAGAGGTGACAAACTTGAAACTTTTGAAGATGGATCATGACTGTGAGTACAACGCAACAATTCGTGACTCAGAGTTTTTCTGGTCAGAAGGTTATCTTAAAAGAGAAACAGTTACCACATAATGAGATTTTAATGAAGTAAAGAATGAGCCAAAAGATATGAAGTAATCCAGCCCAGACATTTTTGAGCCTCTTGAGCGAGATGGTGTCATTAATGTTATAATGTAATTCTCTCCTCCAATCGATACAGCTCAGAGAGGCCAGTGGGTCGACGACGTAGGCTGCTTACCTGCTCCTGTATTCATGATCTATTCATTGCACTTTCAGGGCTGTCCAGATGGAGAATAGTGCAGTGTTGTGCAATAAGCAGTGGTGAGCGATTTAAAGCTTCTTTAAATATTTTGAATTAGACGCCATGAATATTGTGTTTCCACATCTTGTTCTCGCACAGTAGCTAGCATGCTAGACTACGACACCGCCACAACCAAAACAAACAGATCTGAAAGAGAACACACTGTTGTTTAATTAGATTTTTTAATAGGGAGTGGAGGACGTCTTCATATAAATGAATATACATTACATTCAAGTCCTTGTTAATGTATCCCAGTGACTATGGAGTAAATGGAGTACATCTATATAGCGCTTTCATGACCATAGCAAGGTCCCAACGTGCTTTACAAGGCAACTCATTCACCCATTCACACACACACTCACACACCAATGGCTACAGAGCTGCCATGCAAGGCGCTAGCCACCATTGGGAGCAACAAAGGGTTCAGTGTCTTGCCCAAGGACACTTTGACATGTGGACAGGAGGAGCCCGGGATTGAACCCACAACCTTATGATTCACAGCCGCCCCACAATATAATACTTTACATGGAAATGTGCAAGCCATAGAAGCTCAAATAATTTTTTACCTCCACCAAGGAGGTTATGTTTTTGCCGGCGTTTATCTGTTTATCTGTCTGTCTGTCTGTCTGTTTGTGTTCAAGATAACTCAAAAACTTATAGACGGATTTTGATGAAATTTTCAGGATATGTTGGAAGTGGGAAAAGGAAGAACTGATTTCATTTTGGGGGTGATCCGCAACACCGTCTGGATTCAGGATTTTTTTTAAGGATTCTCCTTGCAAAGTCTCTCCTCGAAGGCGTCCATCTTGATATGCTAGCGCAAGCGCAGTGCAGTTACTCGCGCCCTTATGTATAAAGAAGATGATACCACTACACTAGAGTCCATTCAGATTCACTTGAGTACTGGACATACTGGTGCAGGTAGTTGCTTCAAATGATGTTTACTTATGTTCATGAGAGACGTCCATATAAACGCCCTCCTCTTGTGCGATTCACAACCTTGACAGTCACAGATCTCATGTTGTGACATGTTTATGTTTTCAGAAGTTCATTTTCAGAAGATTGAACTTAATATAATGTAATATAAAGTTAATATAATGCAGTCACGTAGGGCTTTTCTTTGACAAAATGGTCACATTTCTATCAATAATAATAATAATAATGGTTTGGATTTATATGGCGCTTTTCTCTGGAAGTCCAGACTCAAAGCGCTCGCACAGAGACCATTATTCATTCACACCCATTCATACCGGTGGTGGTAAGCTAAGCTAGCCACAGCTGCCCTGGGGCAGACTGACGGAGGCGTGGCTGCCAGTTTGCGCCTACAACCCCTCCGACCACCACCAACCCATTCATCCATCATTCATGCTGGGCAAGGTGGGTAAAGTGTCTTGCCCAAGGACACACCGACAATGACTGGGAGGAGCGGGAATCGAACCACCGACCCTTCGGTTGGTAGACGGCCGCTCTACCACTGAGCCACTGCTGTCCCAGCCTCATTCTTTCATTAAACCATTGCTTTTCCTACCTTAGCTTAGCCACTTGTTTAGCGAGGTCAATTGTTGTTGCTTTTGTGGTTTCTTGAACTCGACAGTAAGGTTAATATAAGTGCTTTGGAGTCGTTGCCTAGCAGCAGTGCCGTTATGATGTGGTTGTTAGGTTACCAATTACTGTACATGACTTTTCTTGTCATAACCACAAACTCAAGAGTTGGATTTGAACCAACAGACCAAACAGTAGCTGCAGCAGGACAACACTCTACCTGACCTGATCAGATCAATCGAACCAGGTCTGACCTGGCCCCTGCAGCTAAGTCAACAGCTAAACTGTCCATCATGCTGTGCAGGGCCTTACAACTTCAAACGGCATTTAGGATGAAAAATGGGGACTGTAGTTTTCTTTGCACACATTACAACAGCTACAGATTACAGAAATAAAACACACGTGATATGACAGGTCAAGAAGCTTCTGTCACGGACTGTTAAGAAAAAAGATAAAAGTAAGTAAGGTGGAGAAAATCCAACATTGTCAACGTTTTTAGCAAAAAACTAAAACCTTTCCTCAATGTTGTAGGAAAATAAATGGAACCTTGACTGTAAGTGGAAAAATGTGTTTTGTGAGTCAGGACTGGCTGCATTTAAAAGGACTTTGCTTCAATAAATGTCACATTTAAGATTTGTTTGTAGAGGAACTCTGTCTTCTGATACTGAACAAGTGACACTACACTGTGTTTACTGTTTTTTCATTTAGATGAAACATTTTCCAGTGTGGTATTGACTGATTGTGGCTGTCCACATTTTACTGCAGTTTTCCATTGTCCACATTTGGCTGTTATCACTATGAATATAAAACACACCATTATTCAAATAAGCAAGGTGTTTTGGAAATGCATCATTTTTGAGGTTAAAAAAAAGTGAAACTCAGAGGTCACACTTGACCTTGGAAGCATCAAAGGATTCTCATCAAACTTCTATTTAGATTTTCTGGTCACCTCTGATCATCACTTCCTGTTTATTATGAAGGTGATATGATTGTTGCAACCAGTTTCCAGCATCACGATTCTTTCATGTTCACCAACATGTCCGCCTTCATACTCCACTAATCCCTCATGTTGTTACCTTATCAGAGGTGAGCCTTCCTACCTTGGTGCTGCAGGTTTCATAATCTATCAAGGACATGTGGTTGTGTAATGACAAAGACAGGACTCTCACTGTGACTCCAAGTTTCAAAAGTCACACTGCAGGAGTCAGAAGGCAGTTGAAAAAACAAATAGGCGGCTGATCCTTTTTCTGACTTGTGTGACAGTAGTGATACTTGACTGGTATATATCTGGTATATATACTAGCCCAGTGACTTGACACTATAATCAGACAGCATCTAGCTTACCAACAAAGAGGCCATAGAAAGAATTTGCAGCACTCTGTTGGTGTAAGCTCCCTGGAGCAGTGCTGGGCTCTGTCCAACATGCTGTACTAGATATCGCAGCATCATGTGATGAGCAGTGGTCCTCACATACTCTGAACCCACTTTTTATATGATCATTATATGAGCCACCAAGTCTAATAAATTTAGGAAAGTCTCAAAGAACTGTATTGTTGATTTAATGTAATTCATGTGCACTGTCAACCAACTATGCACAGGCAGAAAAACTGAACTTTCAACCAAATTTAATTGGGACAAATCTGAGTTATGTTTTTCCTTGTGTCTGTTTCTTAGCAACATTCGAGAAACAGGTTATTCTGTAACAGATAAAATGAAGATCTTATCACTTATAATGAGCAAATATTTAAACAAAGAGAGTGGTGACCGGTAGGAGGCAATAATACACCACTGTTAAATACAAACTGAAAAAAACGAAATGTTTTGACTTTATGATTGATTTTGTAGTTTTACAAATGAAATGTCCAGAAAACATGTTGTTACTAATCTGGAATGATACTGATACTGGACATGAGAGAGTTTGTCCAGAGGGCTGTTAATTGGCAAGCATGCAATTATCCATCTATCCATTTTCTATACCTGCTTATTCCACACTTGGGTCACAGGGGTCTGCTGGAGCCTATCCCAGCTGTCATTGGGCAGGAGGCGGGGTCCACCCTGGACAGGTTGCTATCCTATCGCAGGGCTAACACAAAGACAAGCAACCACTCACACCTATGGTCAATTTTAGTTTGATCAATTCATGTCATGTTGGGAGGAAACCGGAGTACCCGGAGAAAACCCAGGCATGCACAGGGAGAACAACTCTACACAGAAAGGCCCGAGCCGAGATTCGAACCCCGAACCTGCTTGCTGTGAGGTACAAGTGCTAACCACTGCACCACTGTGCCGCCCGGATGCAATTATGTCAAATGAAAATGTTTCTCTTTATCTTGATTCTTTCTAGTTCATGAAAATACAGAGAGAAGAAATCTGTTTGGTGACCAAAAAAGCATGTATGGCAAAAACAATGTAATGGTAAAATTGATTTGAGAAAAACATGACAAAGTTTAGCTGTTTAGACATGTCACCTTACAGACAGAGGGACCCAAGTTTGACTTTCATGGTTCTTCTAAAAAAATGTGTATAACTACACACGAACAACAAAGATGTAAAAAAAAAATGTCTTTCCCTCCCAAACCCAGTTTAAACCAGGAACCATTCAGAGTGCAAAGTGCAGCCATAGTATCATCCACCTGTACTGATGCTATAGACTGAACACTGTTGCCCTCTTGAGGTAAAATCATAACATTATCTTGAGAAAACCTTCACTCATTATTAGAGATGAAGGTTTGGAGGTTTTATTTTTTTCCCAGAAAGAAGCTCATCCCCTGATCTGATCATTTATTTATTCATTTGTTCCTGGATAGTATTCAATCTTTCAAAAAACCAGAAAGTTCTTTTGTGTGTTCATAGCTTTTTTCACAATGTGGCTAACAGATAATAATTTGGATACAGTCTCTGTTTCCTGAGATCAAGTCAGATCAGATAGTGTCCATTATATCAGAAAGATCATCTCTCTGTCTGTTGCCATGGCATCACTCTGTCTTTTGTTAAATACAGTATTTGTCAGAATCTATTCAAGCCAGTTCACACAAAATAAAACAAGTAATGTAGAGAAAATGAATGAATATTTGGATGTGTGTGTAAGGTCACCGCTACTAGAAGTGTGTGTGTAAAAAGACAAAGAAGCTACTGCTGTGTACAAAGTTTCCTGCTGTTCACTGGCATGTGGTGAAAAGATGTACATTTCACCCTCACCTCTTTCACAGCGTGACCTCACAAATTCAGATAGTTGTTCGGCCGTCGTTCTCCATTAAACTTGGGGAAGAAACAGCATGTGGTGTGGCCTAGCTGAAGGGAATCCAGGGTTGGGTCGGCATTTTTAATTAATTGCCTTATCCTCCGAGCAAAGACTTCAGCGTCCTGCCCTCGCTGTGGTCACTGGAGGCCAGCCCGAGCCTCTCTCTCTCTCACTCTTAACAGCCCACCTTTAATCCCAGTTCAAGATAGAGGAGAAGTCAAATGTCCTCCACGCTGTACGTCATCACTGGACACGTGCCAATACTGACTTCAGTACATACACCCCAGATTAATCCATTTTGTTAAGTATACTTTCCCATTTACGGAAACAGCTCCTTGCTCCAGACAGTGAGTCACATGTGGTGACTTTGTATACAAAGCATGAAGACAGGCTCAAAAGTTTCTGTTACTGATCGACTAATTATTAGAGGGAACAAAACCTGCGATCAAAGTGCCTCTGAGCATATTTTGATTCCCGGTGTCAGACATGCCGCCTCATTCACATGCAGTTAGCATCAGTCCTGTTGATAAAAATGGATCCTTTGTGAGAGAGGTCAGGCAGGAATAAAACAGGAAAGACTACAACAGAGCAGAATAGATAAATAGGCTGTCACATTATGCTCATATTCAGCAGCCGTAATCAATGCCTCCTCCTCTTAGATGACACATAAGGAGTCACCATGACTCAAATGCTCATCAGATTTTCCTACGTTCAGGTCGTCTCATTTCTTCCCCTCGATTCGTGCTGAATATTTAATGTGGAGTCGCAGAGTTTCATTTCCTAATGTCAACACCCACACAAACTGTCATAACAGTCGCTCATCCGGGACAATAGCAGGACTCAAATGCACAAGAGAGAGAAGCTGTTTCCCAGCCGTTGATTTCAACAGTTTCACCTTCACAGAACACGCTCTTATGTTTATAGTCAGGAAACCATCAAGGTGTGGTGTCTTTCTGTCGCTTAAACAAATAGCAGCCCTCAGCTGGGTAATACACACAAATATATTAATACAATTCATTCATTCAGTCGACACAACAGTGCTACGTTCAACTTTCTATTGAAACTAAAAGGTGTCAACTGCATGGTCATCCTGGAGCAGGTGTTACTGCTATTTTGTCTACATCATCAATATGATACTTATTAATAAAAGTGACTGCATGACTATTGTGTTAGATTGTAAAAGTCTTTGCAAGGTTGATTTTATATACTAGCTGTATGAATGGCTACATTTCTTCTTTCAAAACAAAGATAAAACTGTCCTTTTAGTATCTGTGTGAGCAAGTTGTTTGTTGCACAGAGTTATGTGACACATATCCAGCTCTCAGCTACAAGAAGGTGTAAAACAGGCTGGGACTCTGAAGGTGTGTTTGGGCTGAGAAACCTCTAATCACAGAGTTTAAAATTGTGTTTCTAAAAAAATAAACTGTAAACCAAATATAAGTAGTTTTAATTCGCTTCAAAATAGTGTTCGGTCTTTGTCTTGGTCTTAAGTTTGGTCTTGAGACCACTTTTTAAGGGTCTCGTCTCGGAATCGGAGGGATATTTACTCGGTCTTGTCTTGGTCTTGGACAGGGTGGACTCTGTGATAAGTGCGAAAACAAGAATGTAGCTGCTGCCTTCCCGGTGTCATGCGGTCTTTGTGACATCCCCCCTTTATACAGAGTGTGGATGAAGACAACTGGAGACGCTACGAAAAGTTATTTTTGTTGTTGCTGCATTTAGGTAACAGCAAACTTAATTTTTTTAAAAAGTTGGTTCTGTGTTGTTGTGATTTTACTTTGATAAATGCAGTCTTGGTCTTGTCTCGGTCTTGACCTCCAAATGTCTTGGTCTCGATGCTCTCTCTAGTCTCGATAATGTCTTGGTCTCAGATGGTACAGTCTTGACTACAACACTACTTCCCAGTCTGCCCCTGACACTGATGAAAGCCACACACCTTGTTCTTAACAAGTCAAGTCAATGTCAGTTGTGTATCATCTGCAGTTAAAAGTCCATCTGAAATGAAAGATATCTTTTTAATCTTTTTAAGTCACATCACTGGTCATATTGTTCACTTACTTAATGTTAGGCAACAAATTACAAAAATTTGTTTTGTTTCCATTTCTTTTTGAAGAGATGCTACAGTACGTAGTTTTAGCTAGCTAGCTATGTTGTAATGTTGTGTATTAGTGGTCCAATAAAATCACACCAAAACCTTTAACCTAGTTACATACTAACTAGATAAGACATCTGCTCCTCTAGTGCGCAGCCATTAGTTATTCAGAGCGTCTCAGTTTACTCATGGAGTACCTTACAGATCAGTCATTGACCTTTAACTTTTCTCTGTTATATGTTTCATGTAGGTTCAATCTTGCAGACTTACCATGTGTTTCTATGTGTACATATATTTCTACATTTCCTCTCTCACCTCTAAGAGCACAGCGCCATGAAATACATTGAAGCTATTATTACAGGTCTGGACTCTTCCATTGAGCATATTTCCTCATTTACTTAGGTTTTACTTAGGACCTCCTGTCCTTTTACACAAGTCTACCGCAGAAATCTGGGTGTCATCTTTGACGTCAAACATAATTATGACTACCAGTTGAACGTTGCTTCTCACACCCTTGTAATATTTGAAAAATTAAGTCCTTTCTATCTTACATCCACATTTGGTGACTATAATTCAGTGTATTCATGTTTAATCCAATATAGCCAATCTAAACCTCAACTGGCCCAAAGCAAAACTACAAAAGAATAAAAGACTATAAGAAAAGTGCCAATTTTAGCATCTCACTTACCTGTTTCTTTTTGAATGGATTTTGAAGTTTTAACGATGGCCCCTGAATGACTGCAGATCCTACAGCAAGGTAGACCAAACCTTTGGAGTCAGGACTTATCTGGAAAAACCTCCCTGAGGTGGCTGCTTCTGTTTTCTCTTTTAAATCTCAGTTAAAAGCACATTTTCTTCAGAATTGCTCTTAGAAGTTACTTTTGATTCATGTTTATCCACACACCTGCTGTGTGACTGACAGCCACTGAACCATTAGTGTTGTAATCTTCTCATACACAAAATATGGAGTCTACCAAGTGTTAACTGTCTCTCTTTCATAATTTCAGTGGTGTGATGGCAAATGACCAAACAGTCAAAACTCACAAGAACCAGTAGTCCAACAAGTACCCTGTAATTTTAAACACAACACGTAATAGCAGGGAGTCATGAAGTAACAAAGGGAACGCTCAAATCAAATATGAGGCCAGGCTACAGCTCACAACACCAACCCCCAGCTGGTTAACCACAAACTACAATTTAGATAAAATAAGTATACATTTCACCCCAGTAACCCCAGCATTGATATAGCAGACCTTACAGCTTTTTATGTGCATGCACAGCCATTATAAAGCAATCCCTCCAGATAATTTGGAGCAGAAATATAAGGAGTTTCCAACATATGCTGTTAATAGAATATTATTTTTTGCACATCTGCAAAAGCAGTTCAGCTGGTCATTAGTTTGCCCAGGTTGAAAATTGTGGTCGGGACAAATGAGCTTTTACTGTATTCCCCTAAAATCTGGATTTGTGTTCTGCACTTAATTTATAGTGAAATATGTGGAGGCTGAACACATGGCTGTTTGCTGTTGACCAACACCAGGGAGAGGT
>OOFC01050965.1:13445-27394 GCA_900323345.1 Pseudochromis fuscus
TGTAGAAACGTATGTTTACCATGAACAATGAGTATTTATAGATTTAAAATGTGATTGCTCCATTACATTACATATGAAGTTACATAGATAGATAGATAGATAGATAGATAGATAGATACATAGATAGATAGATAGACAGATAGATAGATAGACACATAGATACACAGATAGATAGATAGACAGATAGATAGATAGATAGATAGATACATAGATACATAGATAGATAGATAGATAGACAGATAGATAGATAGACAGATAGATAGATAGATAGATAGATAGATAGATAGATACATAGATACATAGATAGATAGATAGATAGATAGATAGATAGATAGATAGATACATAGATACATAGATAGATAGATAGATAGACAGATAGATAGATAGATACATAGATACACAGATAGATAGATAGACAGATAGATAGACAGATAGATAGATAGATAGATAGATAGATAGATAGATAGATAAATAGACAGATAGATAGATAGATACATAGATAGATGATAGATAGATAGATAGATAGATAGATACATAGATAGATAGATAGATAGATAGATACATAGATAGATGATAGATAGATAGATAGATAGATAGATAGATAGATACATAGATAGATAGATAGATAGATAGATAGATAGATACACAGATAGATAGATAGATAGATAGATAGATAGATAGGTAGATAGATAGATAGATAGATAGATAGATAGATAGATAGATAGATAGATAGATAGATAGATAGATAGATAGATTTTATTGATCCCAAGTTGGGAAATTCTTTTGTTACAGCAGCAGGTTATGGTCATACACAACAGACAACGAATAGGATATGAAATATACTATACACTCTAGAGAATGTATACTACTACAATAAAATATTCTAAAAGAACTACCAAAATAAAGTTACCTAGTAATAACAGAAATGTAAGATTTATAGTTTAAAAATTATTATTAAAACGTATCCACAGGATACATGCTACAGTATATATTGGGGAGCATTTTTAAACAGTCATTAAGTAAAATTGTACTTTCTTTGTGTTAACTATAACAATAACATGCAGATTGCAACGGTCGGTAAGGCTGCATCAGTGATTAATGTGGGAAAAGATGTAGTAAAGTAAGTAAGAACAAATAACAGGGATTCCTCAGTCTAAACCAAATCAAAACAAAACCACAGACTACAAAATAACACACAATTATAATCTTCCTGGTTTTTAACAGAACAGAGTTCACAAAGAGACTGGCCAGAAACTCTGCAGCTCTCTACAGAAAAGCCCCGAGTCGGCTCTTTTTCCTGCAAAGGCTCCGTCCCCTCAATATCTGTGGCACCATGCTGAGGACTTTTTATGACTCTGTGGTTGCCAGTGCCAACTCTTATACAGTCGTCTGCTGGGGCAAAAGCCCGATGGTGGATGAGACCAAAAGACTGGACAAAATTATTCAGAAGACTGGCTCAGTCCTGGGGGTGGTGCTGGACAATATGGCTTGTCAAAACTCTTCAACACTGTGGACAAAGTCTGCTGCCCTGCACAGAGTTAGAGGAGCTCGCTCAGCCAGAGTTTAATGACCTTTACACACCAAGTCTGTATTTTTTGTCTGAAACTACTGCACTGATAAAAAAAATGAACTTCATTTTGATTAAGTTATATGAAAAAGTGCAGCATTTTTTTTTGCATCCATCAAACGGCTGTAGAGAACCAACATGCATGAAAACATTATCATCCAAAATATCATCTGTTAAACATCTGAAGATGCAATGCAACAATGACAAATACAATAATACAAAGATGTGAACTTTAAAAACAGGTGTCAGGTGATTACCGAACAGCTTAAAGTTGAATGATACATGCAGATCGCCAGCAGTAGTCATTGTGCTCTATGGATCGAGATAAACAATAGCTATTAATTTTTTTTATCTAGTCACACATTTGTTGAAGCTGTGAAGTAAGTAGCATAACCTGCGAGGACAATAAAGACACGACCAGTAATCCAAACCTTTAAACAAATCTTAAAACAAGCAATGCTAACTGTACACAACATAGAGAATATATAGAATGAACAAAGCTAGCATGATGTCACCTGTTGCTGGAGTTTGTCATTTGAAAATCACCGTGATGGTTTTGAGCAGCCAGAAATGACCATATTTGGATATGAAGGGAAGAGTGAGGAAGTGGGTTAGATGACACGTGCCAGTAAAACAAACTACACCCCTAGACACTCCTCTTTTTGAAGCTTAATATTTATTCAATGATGAACCACCAGATCACAAGAAGAGCTGACTTTAGCTAACATCAGAATGACAAATGTGTTGACTGTGTATTTTATTACTGAAAATGCTAATTTTTGATTCAAAGACATTTGGAGGTAGGTTTATTGGAGCCAGCCTCTAGTGGCCATAAGTGGTATTGCACTTTTTTGCATTCCATCTTTGGCCTCATTTTTAAGACCTGGTTGCTGCACCCATGTCATTTCAATATGCAGTTTATGGTGTACAACCATGCTAGCTGCTGGCTGTGCATCATGACTCAACACAAAGTACAACCTAAGTTCAAACACAGCATTAGATACACTGGACTCAATTTTACTCTGAATGAAATCAACATTTATTCGCAGAGGACAACTTTTATCAACAGTAATCCATTCAATAGTTGGCTCTCTGTTTATTATTATTGTGCCAAAAGCTTTGTGCTTATGATATATTTTTTCTTATTCCAAAAGAGTCTTTGCTTGTGCCAAATAAAAAAAAAACTTCCCAGGTGATAATGGAATATAAACATGAAGATAAAATGATATATTGCACTACAGTTGTGCTCATTTGGCTCTTGTCTAAAGCAGCTTATAATGATCTATTGATTGCATTGTTCCAAAAAGGTTGTACAATAATAAATTGCAGGACCAGAACATATGAGAAAAATTACCTCTCTGATATTTGCAGAAGGGTAATTTTTGCATAAAGAACTAACATACAAACTCTTAGAGACAAGGCTGCAGACTGTGTGTGTGTGTGTGTGTGTGTGTGTGTGTGGATATGGGAATATGGACAACAACGGGTTAGATTACAGGAGAAATAAGTGAATGATTGCAGCACAATGTTATATAATATGACATTTTCAAATAAACAGATCTGCATTTTGCTACTCTCTATCACTGATTGCTATAACACAATTGTGATTCAAAATACAGCGAGTTCATGGAGGCTTTTTACAGTTGCTGTTCCAAACACAAAATGAATGTTTGATTGGTCTCTCTCAGGAAAAATGTACTGGCTGACAGACAGTGATGTGATTTACTTTTCCAGTCTGTTTGTACTGAACAGAAAAGTGAGCTGTGATAGTCACCAAAAATGAACAGAGAAAGAAAAAGTCCACTGCCGACAGAAATCAACAGAAGGCTTTTTGACTATCTGCAAACTATAGTTTGATTGACAGGTGCAGAGCAGACACATCCCATCAATGGAGTGCAGGAAAGGATGGAAAAGTGCAGCAAATGTGTGCTTACAGATGATAATTTAAGAAGGGTTGTGTGCTAAAAGTGTGGCTCTGTCTCCAGACTGAATTTTAATACTCACGCCATCCTCTGACTTCCTGAGAAAGGCAGGAAGATTTTCCAAAAGTTTCTCTTTAAAGCTGAGACTAGGAGCAGCTATTTTTATATATCGCTATTCATAGTATTTTTACTGCCTTGTAGTATTTAATTAAAAAACAAGAAAAAACATGAAAAATACATACATTGCTTCAAAGACCATCAGAATCAGA
Organism: Pseudochromis fuscus; assembly: GCA_900323345.1. Lineage (NCBI taxonomy): Eukaryota > Metazoa > Chordata > Actinopteri > Pseudochromidae > Pseudochromis > Pseudochromis fuscus. The sequence continues at coordinate 17,204 of OOFC01050965.1, forward strand.
ATAAACTTTATTTATCCCCGAGGGACAATTAGAGAGTTTCTCCTACTTAACAAGCAGGATTTTCACAAGCAAGTGTAACATCATAAATCACCAGTGACCTTGTCAGTACAGCACAATATAATCTACTTAAATCATCTTTACAACAGACTTTGACCACAGACTGTATACAGAAATGGTTGAAGCGAGTGGGGCTCAAAAATGAAGCTGATGCAGAAGTGCTAAAAAGTACTCCTGATGGCCACCGGAGGCTGGCTCCAAAAACTCTGCTCCAATTGACTTTAAAAAAACATCCTCTTCACAAGCTATTCTGATGTCATTAACTAAACCTAATTGTTCTTATCAGTGACCTAGTGGTACATTTGAAAACAACCCAAACATTATTAAGTAGACATTAGTCTTCAAAAAGAGGAAGAGGGACGTGGTTAGTTCAATTGATCGAGGTCTGGTCTCCAATGAGACTGATGCTGAAGTCAACTTCATTGGACAGTAACCTGAGTTTCAAGGGTTAGACCCGCCTTCTTGCTCTTTCTGTCCTATACAAACATCCAACATGGTGATGTTCAAATGCAGATCTATTAGCTTCAAAATGCGAGTCCACAAACCAACGGGTGACGTCACACTTGCTTCGTCCATTTCTATATAAAGTGTATAATAGTTACTAACATTTTGAGCCTAATTACAAAAGACGCAAACACATTTTTATTTTTGGTGAGGTTTAAAGGTGGGGATCAGCTTGTTTAGCTTTGTTTATTTTCATATATTTCACAAGAAGTGTTAATTGAGCAAATCGTTAATGTGGTATTCAATACGACTTCAAGTTTCTCAACTCCACTCCACTCCACTTTATTTATGGAGCACTTTAAGAGACATCATTGTTGGCCAAAGTGCTGTACACATGCATAATTCAATGCAGTTCAGTTTAGTATATAATAAATGTTTACAGGCTCTGCAAGTTACTTATAATTTCTTTTATTTTTTGTTGTTGTCTGTTATTCCTCATAACATAACCCTGAAATGAAGAAACCCCCAAATCAATCACTGAATTCTGAAAAGTGGAACAAAGCAACGTCCAACTTTTCAGTCATCAGGCAGCAGCTGTTCTTGTAACTTCACTGAATGACAGACACATCCATGAATCAACCTCGCAAGTCAAAAACACACAACCTCCCACTTTCCATTGGAAGTCTGCATCTGAATCATTTGTTTCTGCAACTGGGGAAACAACCATTCCTGAGAGCTTTTAAATCACTCAACAACATTTGAAATGCGTCTGGATTGCTGTTCACAACTCTTTACAAAGATCAACAGTAAGTCTCATAAAGATAAGGGTTATTTTGAAATGCAGACATCACTACAAGTTTACTCTGTGGCGTGTTTGTAATGTTTTGTATGTCAAACATTTCTGAAAAGGTGAGTAACTTGAAAAAAATCCTCTTAAGGTGATGCAACTGCAAAATCAGTTATAAAGGAGGCTCCCTGGACAAAAGACTGGCGTCCGGAAACAATGAAATGAACAGAGCCAACAGGCTTTAATGAGAAAAGCAGTGCTACACCAAATCCAAAGACTAATTCAGCTGTGCTGTAAACCTGCTGGTGAGGATAATTGCTGTGATGGTGAACATGCCTCCACTGTTTTCTGGGCAAAACGTGTCGGCTCGTGGATAGGGTGAACTGAACTGTGCAGTTAGATGAAGAGAGAGAGGGAGAATGGGAAAAGAAATAAAGCCAAAGTGAGAATTCATCCAGGGTGGCCTTTCCCTTCCCTCTTAAACTTTTTCCATCAGAGACAACGTGTGAAACCAGTAGAAAACTTTCCAAATCCTTTATAACTCCTGGAACTGAACTGGAGAACAGATGAATTTCAACGTTATTATAGAGCAAATTGCAGTCTGGAAGGTTCCCCACGTAAAGAAGTCATGCGGTGCGGTACGTAGCGAACAAAAGTCAAACAATACCCTCATCTTTCAGCAGGTTTGATATGAAAAATAGAAACAGAAACTTTTGAAGCTGGGGCAGATGACAGCTTATGGATTTCCCATCAATTTTTTCCCCTTGAATGCAAATAGCTTTACTTCCCAATGGTGCTTGATGGATGTTGCAAATCACATTTTGGTTCTTGGGGTTTCTGGCACTCTGAAACATGTGTGATGTCTTTGTAACCCTCAGGAAGGGCTCTGTGGGGTGACCCTATAAGTGAGAACAAAAACGTTTGGCTGACGTTGACATACAGATGTAGACGCCATATAACTTCCACTCTCAACTGCATTTCTGTTGAACTGCTGCTGTGATTTGGCTCGTTTTTTTTATTTTTTGAAAGATAATTCAAAGGTTCAGGCACAGCAGTATTTAAAACGATGGAATATTTGGATAAAGTAAATCCACTGGTCTTGCATCAGTTTGGTGAACTTGATACCTGAATTTTCACAACCAAAAATAAGCAAACCATCCTGGCAGGGATAGCTAAGAAAACAGAAGCAGCGTTCCCATCAAAGTTGAGAAACTTTGACGATCCTTCAGCCTTTTGTTTGTCTGCATTTCTACCTCAGACTACAGCCCTGCTAAAATCTAACCATTGAGCAGTTTTTTTAAAAAACAATGGCTATTTGACATACTTCTTCCTCACAACAATACAAAACAGTAACGACCATGAAATATTAAGGGAGCCCCATCTTTGCTGTCTTGAAAAAATAACTATATCTAGGGAACAACCTAGCAAACTTTACCCATGTTAAGCTCTTCAAATGTTAGAATTAACTTCCTACAACCTCATTTAAACCTTGATCCTTCATCTGTGCTGAAGAACCAGAGTCTAATATGAAGTAGGCTATTGAAGCTGACTTGCTAGTTGCAGAAACAGACAGTAGATGTATTTCTGATTAAACTGTATGAAGTTATGTTCTATTAGCAAGCCCGCTAACATGAAAGCATTTCATGACTTTCTTTTTGGCCATACTAATCTGCCTGTTGGAGGCAAAATGCACCTAATTTTACATGACGTTTTTATCTTTTTCACCAAGTTACAACTATTAAAAACATGTATTAATAAACAGCTGAAAGAGGTGGTCATTGTTGTTTTCAGTAATTGTGACTCAAATAGGGCAAGTAGTGCATTTGTTGGGGACCACATTTAGCTGCTGATTAATATGACTGTTGCTCAGGCTAACACTGTTGTGAATTATTTGTTGATCAGTGACAAGATGCATAGGTTGAGTTAAAGTTAGTTAAATGCAGACAATTATGAAAGCAGAATGTTGATTTACAGTGTGAAAACCCACTAACTGTGTGATTTGGTGGATATTTCCTGTTTGATAGGAAATACTTTTATTTTGAAGTTCACATGAATGAACAGTTTTGTTGTTAGCTTGGATGTTGTGCGAAACAGCGGCTGAAGTCCACGATTTTCCGTTTCTCTTCCCTTTCTGTAAATATGAAAGTGAGCAGTAAAAGAGTCAAAATAAACCCCATAGTACGTCTTCACTGGAACCTCCACTTCACGACAAACCCTTCAATCTGCAGAACTAACTCCTAACAGTGCCTCATGTTTATGAAAGAACGCCTCATGACCATTTTTGTGTTTTTAAAAGACTTTAAAAGACAACAATGGAGCTCGATGGTACAGAGGAATGTGCTACATTACATTAGAAGTGTTAGAATTGACCATACACTAAATGTACAAAGGTAAAGTAAGCAAATATTGTCCAATCTGCAATCTGTGTTTCCCTGAATGAAAAATGCTGCCAACAGCTGCAATTTCACTCATCAGGAAATATTAATAAATAATACTGTCTGCTAAGCAAGGCAGCCATGAAGATGAAAACATTTCATGGAAGAAAACGTGAATTCTTCATTGTTCAAACAGATCAAAGGGTAAAGATAAGGTCTGATCCTCACAGTTCAGACCCAGAGCCAGTCGTTCTTTTTGGAAGAAAGAGTTTGTTTTTAAAAAGGGATGCATATCCAATTCAGCTGCTTTACAGCTTGATAAAAACATTTCCATTAACATTCACTCTTCAGTTTCTACCCAACCAGCCCATATTGGACGCAAGCCTATAACAAGACAGTGAATGCATCATGGGAAAAAACTGAAAAAAGTCTTAACGAAGGAAAATATGAGCTCTTACTCTCATTTCATACAGAGGCTTTTGAGCACCGAAATCAACTTCAGTGTCCAAAAAGTCACTTCAAATGAGGCAGAACATTCATAAAAAGCAGTAATACTGCCCATTAGCTTGAAAAAATGCCACAATTCTCCCGTTCTGAGGTCTTATTAAAGCGTGCCAATATATACCAATTTATCCTGAAATGTCCAAGCTCGAGTGGACTATTTTTACTCTCCCTCTCTGGGAGTGAAGACCCCCAGACCAAGGTAATTGGGCAATTTTTTTTTCTGTTGAGGAAATTATTCACCAGCAGTCTTTCTTCTTTCTCTTAAGAACTGGATCCTTTTTTTGGATTTATTTTGTTAAACTGACCCCTGTGGTTGTGAATCAAGGTTTTGTGATCCCATCATTTCTATCAGAACTTCCTGCAAAAATACACAGCACGGAGGGTCTTCCTGTATTTCCCCGTCGCTTTGCCGCGGAAAAGTTAAACAGAAAGAACCCCGAGACACCACAGCGTTGACTCCAATGCATTCGGAGAATTCTCTCAAATTGCACAGCGAGACGGGTTTGACGGCTGTGTGGTCTAAGCCGAGCGTTGCCTCGCGCCTCTCGCTGGCCCTATGACCAGTGACGTTTGTGTATTCTGGGCCGTAGCGCAGTCCCAAGTCCAGCCGGTGTCAAGGCTTGGCCAGACAAAGCAGACAAAACCAGTTGAGGCTCCAAAGGAGAAGTACGACCAAGATCAACAAACAGACCTAAATACGCAGGAGGAAGGCAAAATAAGCAAGACACGGACAGCATTCGCAGCCTGTCGCAGGAGGGTTGGATCAGCCTTGGAGGTAATCCCGAGCTGCCGCCTAGGAAATTGATTGGCTAAGAAAAACAGGTCTGCAGTGGGTGAAGCATTTGGGTGATAGTTTATCTAAGAAGCAGCTATAAGCCGACATTATGATAATTAGATCAGCATGTTTTTGATTATTGCTATGAAACAAGACCCCTTGTAAGTTGGCCCCACAGGAGAATGACAACACTGGCAGATCCTCGTCTTTCCCTAACAGGAGACATACAAAAGGGTCATGCTTTAAACCACTGGGTCCCAACCTCTGGTAGTTTGTGACTCTTCATAGCCAAGAAAGACCTTCTGCAACTCTTGATCCAAAGACGATGTTCCCTTCAAGCACTGCCTCAGTTTAAATTGCTTAGACTCTTCAGCATTTCACAGGATTTGTGAATGGTTACATTTATTCATAAACTATGTGACAGTGAGCCTATAGACATGGTAATATCCACTGATTAATCAGATGGACATTCAAAGCAGCTTGGATTAATGCTGTTTCTGTGCTTATTGTGTTTAGAATTTATTATTAATATTTTTGTTGACATTACTCGGGTTATTGGTTACTAAGATAATTTTACATGTGCTCATATATGCTTTTATTATGATGATGATTTGAGATGGTGGACTCCAAAGGAATAACATTCACTGAGGGATAAAGATAAATAAAATCTTTCTTCTCCCCAAGTCTGTGGATGAACAACCTCCTGATCTGGATCTTTCCTTTACCACCATAAGGTTGAAGTTTTCACTTGAACAATAAAAAATTCAATCATCTACTTGATGAATTACCAGTAATTTTTCTACAAACAATTGCAGTTTCCAGATGATGTATCTTGATAAAGTGAAAATGTTTTTTCTCTGGCCCTGAAGCTCACATTGGTCGTTTTTAGTCAAATTTCTCAACAACAGTTAGATGAGTCGCCAGACATTTTGATTCCCTCACAGGAGGAACTGTAACCAAGCTGCAACCTCTGAGGCTGGAAAATGAAACCATTGCAGAAGTGCAAGAAAGTGCAGTTCTTTTAATGCAGTTCTTTGGGTTGCTTTTGAAGCCTCAAAAGCAACCCAATCTCCACAGACCCACATGTTAAAATGTCCAACTTTATAGCAGAAATCAACAAGTTTACAGCCTGGTACTTACTACTATTTTTGGTCTCTATGGTGAATTTTCACAGACAGAAGCAATCACGTCTCAAAAGTGAAGCCAATGCAGAAGTCTAAAAAAGTCCTATAGCCTGATGGCCACTAGATACTGGCTCCAAAAAAATCTGTCTCCAATTGAATTCCAATTCAAATACTATAATTTTCAGTCATGATATACAGAGTCAATACATAGCTAAAGTCAACTTCTTGTACCAGTGATCTGGTGGTCCATTTAAAAAAAAAAAAAGAAGCAAAACAAACAAGAAAATCAAACTTTATTAAGTAGATACAGCCTTCAAAAAATTTAATATTTAATGGAATGGATAGTTTGATTGATAAAGCTGGTCTCCACTGAGACCAGAGCTGAACTTGAGCCTCACACACATGGGGCGGTGTCCTGGGGTTCAAGGGTCAGACCCGCCTCCTCACTCTTACCATCATACCTCACTCATATCCAAATATGGTCACTTCTGCCTCCAAAAAAGAACATGGTAACATTCACATGCAAAACTCTGGATTCAAAATACGAGTCCACAAACCAACTGGTGATGATAAGCTAGCTTTCTCCATTCTCTATACAGTGTATGTTCTAGCTGTTGTCAGATCCACCCCCTCACTCCTTCCCAGCTTGTCCATATATGGACACGTCTTGCTCCACAAAACCAAGATTGCAGAGGTCAGTGGGTGTCATCACTGTGATGACTGTGACTTATTAAAATGTTAGCATACAGACACATCAGACTATAAAGAGGAAAATACCTGCTAAGCACAAGCATGCTAGCATCACTGGTATGTCATGTTATCATGCTGCTGTTAACATTTAGCTCAAAGCACCACTGTGCTGAAACAAAACCTCACAGAACAGGTATTTTTGCCTCTTTTACTGACAATCCTTACAACTTCAGGAGCTCTGACACCTCACGACTGTCAGTTCATTGCATCAGAGCAGAAATACGCCTCCTACTTTAAATGCCACTTGTGGGTCTGTGATAAAAATAGATACACTGGAATCCTTTGCCAGTGTGTAATTTTGTAGGTATATCATTCAGAGGGGAAAAAGATGGCCAGAGGATTTAGACTCGGAAACCCTTTTCGGATGTGACTTTCGTTTCTGTAAATAGTTTATAGTGCGTGTGGTTTTGGGATCTTTATGGTGCAGGAGGCCACCTAGGATAACCTACATAAAGCATACAGAAAACACGAGCAAGGGCTGGGCTTCTCTGTGTTGTAAAGAAATCATGCTTTGTGGTTTTTGCAAGACATACAGTAGAGCAGCAGATCATTATTTCGAATGCTACCATGACATTTACCCAAACCAGCCAAAAAATGAGGTCATAATATGATTAAATATGTGGTGTTTTGTACCACAGACTATTTATCTATTTTTTCTCTCTCTCTCTGTGGATGGCTGCAAAGAAAAAAAACTGTTGCAGCTTTAAAACAACCACTTTCCTTCTCTACTGTTGTGCAATCTCTTCAGCAACTGTGACCGTTGACCCCTCCAGGAAGAGGGGCACCATTGAGCTATGGCTCTAGTAACTTAGTAGGTCCATTTCAGAGCAGTTCAACCCTAAACAAATAACTCATGGCCTGTATTCTTTGAACCTCACAGCTCCCCAGATTTCCAAGGTTAACACCACTCCGACTTTGGAGAGTGATCTATAGTTTCATGCTTTGTCGTTTTTATCGAGCCCTCTGCCCCCGCGGTCACAAGAGGTCGTTTCAGTCAACCGCATGAAACTTTGAGCAGTAACAACGGTGTAATTTTCCTCACTGAAAACCTAATGGTTGCACACACTTAATAAAAAAGGATACTCAAATACCTCTTTGGCCGGAGAGAGTAGACCTGGCATACGAATCAAGTCAAACTGGAGGTCACGGTCTGGATTTCTTGAAATTGATCTTTGACAATTTAGCCATCACGAATGCTAAATAAATGGGAGTCACGGTGGCAGCTGTGACACGTCTCATAACTCTCAGAAACGTCACCGTCAATCAGCCTCAATCAGCAGGGCTTTGTTTTATGGCAAATGGTGACGATTTCAAGCTAATGTCAGCACTGCCAATCTAAAGAGCCTCCATATGTTGCATATGTTGAAATGTAATTTGGAGTCCGCTGAGTTCTGGCAGGATATATCCTCTAAAGAGCCATGAATGTGTAGATGACTTGTGAAGACAGCGTACCTGCACAGTCTGGTCCGTGGCCTCACTTTCCCAAGCTCATTTATAATTTTTATTGGCTACCTCAATACTCCACTTTACAAATGAAGGGTTTCCTTCCAAAATACAATTCATCCACTTTGGAAAATATTTCCGTAAGTGTGTTATTAAATATCTTGTGAATGAAAAGTTTGAGCTTTTGAACCACGAATTTAAGTTACAGAACGATTGGTTTTCGTTTTCCAGCCAACAATGATTCAACTTGAAAAGGTGTCAGATATTTGAAACAGTGGTTGTTTTATTTTAACACAGAATATCAGTATTATCAGCACTGCTCTTTGTATTTAAAACCCACAATCAGTCAAAACATTGTGAAGTTTGACCTGGCAGTTCATGTGCATACAGGCTTTTTTCCCAGCATTTTCCATGATCTGATAAAAGTAGCTCTTTTTGTTTTAAAACTTGTCATCCATCACAGGTGTCATAGTCTGTGGCTCTATACTCTCACTAAACTCTATGGTATACAACACAACATCTGACTTTACCACAGGGGACTGGTGTTTCTTTCCTATTTCCAGTTGATGCTGGTTTATTTTAACTATGAGCTTGGTTACTATGATGATCCCCAGTTCATAAAGTAGTCATTTTAACCCCTATTGTCAACCCAGGGATTTCTGTTGAGGACTTGTTTATTGTACTTTAGTGAGCAGGTTTGAATGGAGACATACCATGTTTGTATATATAGCTAGTAGGGTGTAACAGCCAGTGTTCACACTTCACAAGACCTAGTTCAAAGTTCAGTTTATAGATAGTGTTAATTTTTTCCATCCTTTTTTAAATGTTCTGAGCAACTCTTTTTCAGAAGAGCATCTCTCTGCCCACCCACCACCAGCCCTGCTATCATTGTCACGTGCAGCGGATTGTTGAGCACTTGACTTGTACATTCATAAGTTATGTATTTCATGGTGTTACTTTCCCATAATCATAGCTTGCAAGTATGGTAAGGACTAGGAATGAGTGAGTACAGCACTATCCGTATCTATATCTGTTTACCCATTTCACGTTATCTGTATCTGTATCTATACTCGGAGGGGGAGGGGCCTAAACCGGAAGTGAGCATGGTTTAACTGGAAATGGGTGGGATTTAAATCTGTACATTATATTAAGTGAAAACTATTAGAACAGCCTCAAAATTAAGATTCAAACCAATGTTTTTTTTTATCACAATAGTAAAGCAACTGCACTGTCTGCACTGTCCCTGAGGACAGCTGTGTGGAGGACAAAAAAAAAAAAAGACCAGGGTGTAGGAAGTGACTGACAGGAGATGAGCTGTTTACAACTCTGTCTTGTCAAATGCCCCGTGTACTTACCAATTAAGTTCACAAAGAAATTTTAAACAGCATACAAACTGAAAGAGAGGCAGTGACCCACGCGACACGAGGCGTTTTCAGCTCTGTCTCTTATTGTAAGTGTTTGATAGAGAGGTTCATTGGACCGATGTCACACCCAGGTTACCCATTGTTACATAAAGCACCAGGACAAATGTGTAAGATTCAGCCATTATTTTATTACATTTGTTCAAGGGAAATCCCCGCTCACTCCCCGCCCGTCCTTAAACACACTAATGACCCGAATTGAACCCCATCAACGGCGGATCAACCGCAGAATTCCCACAGCAAAATAATGTACATCCCGCACACAGGGCACAGCAGAGAACCAAACACTGCACAGGCCGAACACACCGCAGATGAACACACTTACGATCGGGTGTTATAGCTGTTTCGGTGACTGGCGAGATTGAGGGGGAAGCGACCAGACATACAATACATAAAATTAAGGAGTTAGTCCGCCCGTACAAGGGGGGCAACACCAGAGCGGACTAACTCAAAAAGAAAACACAAAATGTACAACAGACAGCAGGCAGCGGTCAAAGTAATTCACTGAGGA
>OOFC01050969.1:0-12885 GCA_900323345.1 Pseudochromis fuscus
AAAAAAACCTTGCAAACATATAGCGTACAGTTGCATGACAAACATTGACAAGCAGATGTCAAACCAACCTCAGGATGGGGGAATTTGTAGCTGGTGGCATTGGCCAGGCCCCAGTCCGGGCGCCAACAGAGATTAGATACGTTGTTTTGGTGGAGTCAGAGGCTGGTGACCCCCCCACTCCTTAAGTCCATATTAGCCAATGTAGCCATGTGATCCGCCGGTCTGACCCTCGCCAATTGACCCATACCTTGACCAATGCCTTGCAGAGCCCTCAGCAACTCCATGTTGGTTCCCACTCGGCGATTCAAATCAGAAATTGTCCCTTGTTGCAATCGTACGGCCCTGCCCACCATCTCGATCATTGCGGGCAGCTTCTGGGGGCTTTTGACACCTGCGATCGCAATCTTGATTAAGCGATACAACAGGGTCATGCCAACTCCAATCAGCAAAAACCCAATGATCAGGGTGCCGAATAAATATATATCTTCCACGTCCTCGAGGGACATCGGGGCAAGGCATATGACCCTCCACCGCTCCCAGGAGTCCATCACATAGCCCGCAGCGTAGGTCCCATCAGGACAGGCAGGTTCCCCTGAACCAGTTCTCCTCATTGAGAAGAGTGTGTCCAAGGAATTTAGGGCCCTGCTGATCAGTTCCATGGCAAATTTAGGTCCCCAAAGGTGGTAAGAGAAGAGCTCAGAAGCAGTCAGACGAGAGACCAGACGAAAAAGCCAGCAGGGAGATAAGGGAGAGGAGAGGAGCGAAGAAAAGTGTGTCCGCCCTCTTCAAGAGCCAGAGAAGGAAGGATGAAGTAGACATTCTCTCCATGCAGATGTGATCTTGAAGCAGGTTTTCGAACTGACATAAGTTTAAGATATTTTTTGGCTTTCCAGTTCATGAGGATAGTTTTCTTGGAGATGCATAGGAAAGTGAGAAGCATGCTTGGCTTTTCCATTTCCATGTCGACATTGGTGAGGTCTCCTAGCAAACATAACGAGGGAGTGACTGGGATATTGTAACCTAATCGTGCTGGTAAATCATCACACACCATCACCAAGAATCTACTAACCAGTGGGCATTCCCACAAAGCATGCAGGTAGTTATCAGGTGCGTGTCCCATGCATTGCTGACAGATCTGGGAATGAGTTAGACCCATTTTGAACATCCGTTGTCCTGTGTAGTGTATTCTGTGGACAGTTTTATAATGTATCAGCTGCAAGTTGGTATTTTGAGTCATTGTGAATGTATTCAGACAAATTTGCCTCCAGATAATCTGACTTGCAGAGTAACATAGGTCTCTTTCTCATTTGGTGATTGGGAGCGAGATTTTGCAGTCACTGTTGGCCAATATTCTGTATATTTTAGATAATTCTTTGGTAAAAGATATATCTAAGAAACACTCTACTGCCGGGGAGGTTTGTAATTTCCACCTTATTTGTTTCAGGTTATATTTTGTTTGGATAATGGATTTAAGTTGGAGGTATTCTAAGTAATTGCACTGGTTGATGCCATATTGTGTGAGAAGGACATGAAATGGCTTGAAATAATGCTCAAGGTGTGTTACCCCTTTGGTAATCCATGATGGAAAATTTAAGGGTTTCTTATTTTGCAGGATGCCCGTATTATTCCAAATGGGCGTAAGTCCGTACGGAAAAACGGATTATCCGGTGATTCTCAGAAATTCCTTCCAGGCTGCCAGGGAGGTGCTTATATTCAGATTTGTCATACAGAGGTGGTGCTTGATAGTTGAAATGATAAATGGTAAGTCCAAGATTTCAATATCATTGCAGTAGGAATGCTCAATGTCTAGCCATGGGAGGTAGAGTGGGCTGGGCTTTATCCATTTAAGGACATATTTCACCCTGTTGGAGATGTAATAGTAGTAAAAATTTGGTAGTTTTAATCTGCCTGCTTCCTTGGGTTTTTGCAGTGTTTTAAGGCTAATGCGCGGCGGCTTGTTTTTCCACAAAAATGTTGTGATGCTTGAGTTAAGTGACTTAAACCAATGTGCAGGTGGTTGGTATGGGATTAGAGCAAAGAAGTAGTAGACATTTTGGTAGGACCATCACTTCCAGTGTTGCGACTCTTCCCATGAGAGAGATGAGGAGAGGACACCATCGTATGAGATCACTTTCTATTTGTCTAAGTCGTGGGTTATAGTTTAGTTGTGGAAGATCTGACAGACTGGAGGATACATTGATACCCAGGTACCTAATACTCCCTGACTGCAGTGGCGTGTCTGCAGTTCTCTGGAAGTTATAATTGATAGTTAAGACTGTGGATTTAGCCCAGTTAATAGATTAGTCTGTGATATCTGAAAAGTGCAATTGTTTCTGTGATAGAAAACAATGGATTTTGGACAAAAAGTAATACGTCATCAGCATATGCACTGATTTTTATGGTCCAAGGTTGTTGACAGAATTCTTTAGATGTGTTTATTTTGCCGAATTGCAGCTGCCAGTGGTTCAATAAATATGGCAAAAAGTGCGGGGGAGAGTGGACACCCCTCACTGCAAAGTGAACCTTGGGGAATTTAGATTGTTTGTTTTTACTGACGCGCAAGGTGAGCTGTATAGTGTTCGTATCCAGGAGATAAAGGAACAACCAAATCTGAATTTGTGTAGTATTACAAAAAGGAATTTCCAGTTGACCCTGTCAAATGCTTTTTCTGCATCAAGCGAGACAATTATGGCTTGTAATTTATTAGCGTTGGCGTAGTCTATCAAATTGATTAGTCTGCGGACATTCGTGGTTGAGTGTCTGCCTTTGATAAATCCTGTTTTTATCTTGGTGTATTATATGTGGAATCATTCTTTCTAGGCGTCTACCTAAGGCCTTGCAGATGAGTTTCAGATTTGTATTTATTAGAGAAATTTGGCAGTAGCTTGATGGAAGCGGGGGATCTTTATCTGGTTTAAGAAGGAGGCACAATTCATATCTGAGAATAGTATACCACTTTCTTCGATATATGAACCCATTTTGAAGAAGGTGGGAGCTATAGTTGGCCAAAACACCTTGTAAAATTCTGCTGGGAAGCCGTCTGGTCCCGGGGCCTTATTGTTCGACAAATGTTGAAGGGCTTCATGGAGTTCAACCAATTTGACAGATGAGTCCATGATCATTGTCAGTTCATTACTTAGTTTTGGTAGTTCGAAATTGCTTGTTTGAACTTATAGGGTAATTTTCAGGTGAATATAAGTTTTTATAGAAGTCTTTAAAACAGTTAATTTCAATTTATTAATTTCATCTAGTTTATGAATGATTTTTCCACCTGGCATCTTTATAGAGGAGACTGATGATTTTACTCAATTTCTTTAATTTTAGTTGGCTTGCCCAAAATTTGCCTGATATAAATCAGGCAAAATCAGGCAATCTGTGAGTTTACTCAACTCATATTTCAATTTTCGGATGTCTTTCAACACATGCTCTTCCTGTTTGGTGGCATATAAAGAATCTAGGTTTTTTTTGTTTTGTTTTTTTTTAAATTCTGATTCTAGTGCTTGCTCCTTCTTTTTCTTGTGGCATGAGTAGACAATTATTTTGCCACAAATAACCACCTTTGCTGTTTCCCAGAGAATATGGGCTGGGACTCCTGGTTGATCATTAATTTCTAAGAATATTTTCTACTCTCTATTTAAGTATTCAATGAAATCTGGGTCCGTAAGCAGTGACGTATTAAGTCTCCAAATTTTAGTCGGTGGAGTGGCTATGCTTGTGGAGAGGCAGAGAGAGACTGGTGCATGATCACTGATGGTAAAGGAATGGATCCGAGTGTCAGAAATGTTTGCCAAGATTGATTGGCTGGTTATGAAGTCATCATGTCATTACATCTTCAATAAATGCACAAGTTATGTTGACATTTTGGACACTTTTTTTATTCCAAAGAAAAGGATGTTTAAAATAATAATGCATCTTGCCATAGAGCAAAAAATGTGAAAACTTTCCTTGAAGAAAGACACATAGGGTCAGTGTCATGGTCTGTAAATAATCCAGATCTCAATCCAATTGAAAATCTGTGATGGAAATTGAAGAAAATGTCCGATGAAACCCGTGCCACTCTGGTTCATCATGTGGTGGTACATGGGAGGACAATGAAAGAAGTTGGAGAGCTAGTCCAGCCAAACTTTAGAGAGGAATTCCAACAGGGTTAAGGAGCAGTGATCCCAATATGTGCAGGTAACTGGTATACTGTACAGAAATGTTATAGTATGTAGAGTAAAGACCCATCTTTCATTCCAATACACACAGTACTGTGTTTGAAGTAAAATGTGTGTTTTTGACCCCCGCAGAGAATCTTTTCGATGGATGCCACGGCTGAACCTCATGAATCCGTCTTTATCAATGAAGCAGGGTTCATCAGCGTGCAATCACACAAGTGAAGCAATAGGGGAGGCAACATCACTATGTGTGCAGCCATTAGCAACCGTGGCATCTTCCACCATAAGAAGACAAAATGTATGATGCTGATGAAATACTATGACCTGACCCTGACCTGAGACAAGATCATGTTGATGTTGATGCTGATGAACTTCAGGAAGTGCTGAATATGGAAATACTATAAATAAACCCTATTCTGGACATTTTGGTGGCAGTGTGTTGAATTAATCCCTCTAGTGCACAGGTGTCAAACTCATGCCATGAAGGGCCGAGACCCTGCAGGTTTTCTTTCCAACCGGCTCTCCAGCAGCTGATCTCACTGATTAGGTGCTTCCCACAAATTGAAGGAGGCACTGATTATCAAGATCACCTGCTTTAGGAGGTGGCTGGAAAGAAAACCTGCAGGGTCTCGGCCCTCCATGGCACGAGTTTGACACCCCTGCTCTAGTGTGTAACAAACACTCATGTAGTCTTTGTTTTGGCAGCTTGTGTGTATTGTTTGAGGGCAAAAACTGATTTCAACTCAGAAGTTAGATGTTTGTACTGTTGGGTGTGAGTTTTTAAAATTGCGGATGTGAAGATATGAGAAAATGGTGAATTGTTCCAGGAATTGTGTCGAAGCAATTGAGGAAAACTGTAAGTACTCACATACAAAATTGCTTGGTTTGCAGGGGAATTACTGCTTAATGATTATAAGGATCAAAATATAAGAAGCTCAGCTTTGATGGTTAACAAGCTGATGGTTTGTGAGTCTTACTGCACTTACTGTAGATTGACTGATATAAGGCCTGATCTGGTATCAAACAGACTGATATGAGGACAGTGAGACAGATGATGTGTGTGCGGTCGTACCTGGACACTGGGGTAAGTTGCAGGCCTTCTCTTGGAGAGAACCTCCAAAGCAGGGAGATTGGACACACTGTCGATGACGGGACTTCAGAGCTGGACTGAGAACATCGGTGCAAGTCTTAGTGCAGGCACTCCACAGGGACCATGGAGAGAAGCCAGAATCCTCATCTAAAGAAAAGGGACCAGGAAAGAGGATCCAACACAATGAAGTCATTTAAATGCAAACTTACTGACTTATAATGGAAAGCAAGAAAAATCACATTACAGTGTACACAGTGTATGAATAAAAGATTAGCAAAAAAGAGAGGCATTTGTGGCAGAAGCAAGAAAATTCAAAAATAAAAATAACAGAAATGAAAAAAAAGATATTTTACCTGGCATAACTGGTTCTTCTGTCGGAGTAACAAGAGCTGCCAACAAACATAAACAACAGTTCATTCAGCACCATGATCCCACCAGTCAACATCATCAACTCTAAATACACTCCCCCCTCAGTACCTGGACAGTCAGGGGCCTGGCAGTATGTTGTTTCTTGGCGTGCCCCTTGACAGTCTTTCCCTCCATGGGCAGGAGCAGGCTGTGTGCAGCCTCTAGTGCGAGTCTTCAGTCCCAGACCACCACAGGACAATGAGCAAGGGCTCCAGGGACCCCAGGGTGACAGACCGCCATTGACTGGACAATGCTCCAAGGAACAGTTCCACCGCCCATGTTCACAGCCACTACATAGACAGAAAAAAGGACTGAGGACTGAGCCACTGCCAATAGTAGCAATAATAACAATGAGAGTGACAACTTAAAAATGTGGACTAACTTCATGGTCTGTGCTTTTAATTTGACAGGCAGATACTTTTAAAGATCTAAATAAGAATAACCGGCTTCAGTTGGGACATTTTGGAACCAACATGTTTGTCCGGCACGAGGAAACCATGTGTATTGTAATTCAAAGACACTCTGCTCACCAAGTGCTGCAGTCATGGACAAAGGTATCTCCAGGCTGGAGCTCTGTCCCCTCTGAGATGTTTTGGACAAGCAGAGATGAGACTGGTGTGACAGACACACTCTGCAGAATGGCCAGAAACTCTGTGTCCACCAGACACGGACACTCCTGAAACACACACATGACAACAACTCCTGAAACACACATTACAACAACCACTGAAACAAACACATGACAACAACCCCAGAAACACACACAGGACAACAACCACTGAAACACACACATGACAACAACCACTGAAACACACACGACAACAACCCCAGAAACACATGCATGAAAACAACCACTGAAACACACATGATTCTGAAGTCTACTATAAAGTTTGTGTTGCACAGTTTGTTAAAATAATTTTTACAATGACGAAGAATACCAGGATGCTGCAGCTGCTCAGAACCCACCAGTAGGCAGACTCCATTGTGTTGATAAGAGTGTGGGGGACAGTGACATCCTTCCTCACAGCCATCAGTGTAGCAGCCCTCCCTGCCGCTGAGCTGAGAGCAGCTGAACGGGCAGCCCTCACCCCGGTAACACTCCCTGTACAGCTTCCCAGGAGGACAGCCCACCTCTGCACAACCACATCGTGTCAGCACAGTAAATTAAATAAAGGCAGTGCTCCATGAAAAATACTTTTTGAATCCTATAATATTCCGATAAGACTACAGATATTGTATAGGAACCCACCAAGGCAAACATGGGTGTTGCAGGTTTTGCTCTGGCGACGCAGGCCGCTGCACGGTGGCGAGCTGCAGAGACGAGAGCGAGACTGCTGCCCTCCACCACAGGTAACTGAACAAACCGACCACTGGGACCAGGGCAGCCACGGACCACCAGAGTCTGCTGACACACACAAACAGACATGTGGAAACTGGACAGCATTATGAAAGACTATGTCTGATCTTTGCGATATTTGAATCAGTAGTTGCAAATTACTGAGAACTGAAAGCATTTTCAAACCTTGTACAGATTACCTGTGCACAGGTGTTTGTTGCACTCTTTCTTCTGCTCAGCTGCACCCAGGCAGCCTCTCCCACCACTCTGAGGAGATGGATTATCACACCGTCGTCTCCTGTATTTTACTCCTCCAACACAAGGAAGTGAGCACTCGGTCCAAGTTCCCCATTGACTCCAGCCACCATCGACATGGCAACCGGGGACAGACTGACACTGCAAAACCCCGGCCTCACAAGAACTGAGAGAAAGTCAGAAATACAACAAAACACAGAATAAAGATGTTGAATGATTGGTATTTGTACATTGAGTTGAATTTAAATATTATTATAAATAGATTTTATTACACCTATATTTTGATGGCACAGTGGTGCCACCAAAATATGCCTCACAGCAAGAAGGTTCGGGCTTCAAATCTCAACTCGGGCCATTCTGTGTGGAGTTTACATGTTCTCCCTGTGCATGTGTGGGTTTTCTCCAGGCACTCCGGTTTCCTCCCACAGTCCAAAGACATGCTTGTTAGGTGAATTGATCAAACTAAATTGACCATAGGTGTGAGTAGGAGCGTGAATGGTTGTTTGTCTATGTGTTAGCCCTGCGATAGGCTGGCAACCGGTCTAGGGTGTGCCCCGCCTCCTGCCTGATGACAGCTGGGATAGGCTCTAGCAGACCCCTGTGACCCAAGTGTGGAGAAAGCAGGCACAGAAAATGCCTGACTGACTGACTGACACCTATATATTTATTGTTATAGAGCTATTCAGTTGTTCTGTACCAGTTTTTACAATCGCTGATGATGATATCTCCTGAATTTGCAAACTGCCAATCTGATCCAACAGGCCATACCCATGATGCATTACTGGAATCCAGACTCCCTGCACAGAGAGAGAACAGATCAATAACCTTCTGAATTTCATTACATAAACACAAATACAAAAATCTGTTGATTTAACAGGAAGTGGATGGAACCGGTAGCGGAGCTGTTGTGGTATTTGCAGCGACACTCCTCCCTGGACACACACACTCCATCCTGCATCACCATGTCGCCTGGACAACCACAGGTCCCACTGCATCCAGGGGAGTCCAAGCACTCTGTATCTCCATGGAGATCAGAGCAGGAGCGAGGACAGGGCTTCCCACAGGGCCATTTCTCCTGTCCTCCACTACAGTCTGCAGCACACAGGGAAGGACAGATCGAAGAGAATTGAGACTCAGAGTGGAGGAAAGGCTGATTGTCATGATGTCTGTATCTGTTTGAAGCAATAGAAAACGGTTGAACAACTGAAGTATCCAAATCTTGACACTGACTTTTGGTGTGGTTTTTGCTCTGACTCTGATGGCCAAAACCAAACACTGTGTTGCAGTGCAGATGCTTATCAAGCTGGTGTTTACCAGTGACCCCTGTTTATCACTCTGTGGGGGCTGCACATGCACAGCATCATGGGAGGTCAATAGACTTTTTTTAGTCTATTCTCCAAGGGCTTCACAGCAGGGACAGATGGAGAAATGCTAATGTAGGGCTGTCTTAATTTGTGTTATAGATTTTCTGAAATTTGATTTTTTACTTTATCCTAACTTTCAATTAGCAACCTGAGGCATGAAGGAGTTTTTTCCCCCCTTACTCGTAGGCATGCCATGATTAATAAATCTGTAACATCACAAACCATACACCCTTGTTCTGACTTCAGGAGAAAGACCTTGCCTCCACAGTGTGACTCCTCTCCATTCATGCAGGGAGAGTTGCCATGTTTCCTTGAAAGATATTTTTAATTGAATATAATGTAACTACAACCACTTAATAAATACTACTGTTTAAGACATTCTCAATCTCAAGAGTATTTCTCCCAGCGCAAGTTCATCAGTTTGCAGCCTTCGGCAGCTCATTTTCACCATAATGAGAGCTTTTCTATATACACTACCATTCAAAAGTTTAGGGTCACCCTACAAAAAACAATTTGACCAATTTTACCAAAAACAAGTATCACAAAACATATGTAAACTACAACTGAACACAAACAGCAACCACAACATCAAGTTATACTGAGTAAATGCTCTCTGAACCAGCAAAACGTCCCCCAACCATATCTCTGCCTCTCCTGTGTCTGACAGTGGGAGAGACACAAGTGTTTCCCGTCAAGTCTGAAACATATGTAATCAGAGTAAAGCATGTAGAACAAGCTGGGTAGATTCCTCACTCTGTATATGGTCATTGTTGTCATTGGAAAACCATTGGTTTGATAGGGTGACCCCAAACTTTTGAACGGTAGTGTACATCAACAATATACAGTTCTTTAATATGCTGACCTGAGCAGACAGTGATGTTGTCGTGACAACCACGACTCTGCCTGCTCTCTTCCAGACAGGGCAGCCCACCAAACCTGGCGGGAGGACTGTTACATCGTCGAGTGCGAGTTGACGAACCGGCACATCCATCACACTCTGACCACACTGACCAGGGACTCCATGAACCATGAACTACAGAGAGCAAGAAGAAGAAGAGGTGTGAACAAACTACATATAACTTAGTGAGGATCAGTAATAAAAAGTTTATATATGTGTTTGTGTGTCTACCTAAACAGAAAAGCAGAACAAAAAGAGACAAACAACAGAAGCAGAAAACAAATCACAGAAGAGAACGAATGGTGACGAACAGGTGTGAAGGACATGAAAAATGTACTTATTAAGTCACTGTAGCACAAAGTTGGATGTCTCACAGAGGCCCCATTCACACTTTAAGGCTTACAGCCATCTTGGGTGATTGGATCACAAGCGGACTGCACTACGCTGCACTAAATGCACTAAAGTGTGGACGATCATCAAAACACATTGAGAAACATTACTGAAACCACATGTGAAACCTAATGCATCTCGGATAAGGACAGAACAGAAAAAAACAGCTGCTTTTGTTGTGTTTAGTCTTGTTGTTTATTTGGTCTTGATGATGTGAAGAAAATTGAAGAGATGACTCCGGCGACGCAGGATCTTTTGTATAAAAAAGATTTATTAGAAAAAATACAAAAGAGCCTAGCATCTCACAAGCACCTAGGGTTTGCTCGGGAAGACCACAGCCAAAGGATCTCTCTCAGTCCTTTGTCTCCAAGATACCTATATAGCCCCCACATAGGAGCACATCACGTCACCCTTGTCCCTCTGGGACCTCCAGTACCATGATTACCTAAGTCCAACCACCTTTCTTACACATCTGGTTGCAATATTCTAAACCTGGGGCCTCCAAAGGTAAACACACAAAAGAAAAGGGCCTCTTCCCCTAAGTATGTAACAGAACATTCCAGAGCCCCATATACTTTAAGATAAACATCAGAAGGAACAAAAACACATTTTGTAGGAGAAATATTAGAGCATACACCTCAGTCTCCTTCATCTCACCCTGCGCTCATTTACAACTCGAAAAATTTTCCTCTCACCTGAAACAGCTGGAAGAGTCCATACATCTACAATAGTTCATCAATCCTTTCGCCTTCTTTTCTCTTTTAGCTAACCGTTTACAAAAGCTGCCGTTCTTTTGGTGTTAAGATGTATGATAAACTTTATTAATCCTACACTGGGGAAACTGTTGAAAAAACACAGGGGAAATTGTTGTTACGTGATTACTATGCGGTCCCAATGTTTCTGTAATGACACCCAAACACAAGTGGTTGTCAGGATGGTTTGGAGACACATGTAAATACCAGATATGATCTCAGCTGTCCACTTGTGATCTGATCGCCTGAGATTCATTAAATGACAAGTCTGAAAACCCTCAGAGTGGGTGGCTGAGAGATCTGACTGTCTCCAACCAGGTCAAATATAAGTTGCTGCTTGTAAATCATTTCTAAGAAGTAAATTCACTCTCTACAAAGACCTTTACACCCCAACAAGATATCTGAATAGATGTAGTATCATCTCACCTGGACAGAAGGTGAGCGCAGGGCAGGGCTGTCTCTGGATTTGAACTCCAATTTCATTGTGCATTTCCTGTTTTCCAAGGCAGGGCTCCCCTCCAGCCCTGGGCTCAGGACATCCACAGCTCCTGTACCGGGAAACCAACTCAGCCCCACAGGTCCTGGAACAGGGAGTCCACTCCGACCACTCACACCAGCCGCCTGACACTAGAAACACACAGAAATGTTCCCAGATATATTAGGTTTTTACACTTTCTATTTATATCATTTTCAAACACCTACAGAAAAGTGACTCACCTGAGCAGGGGTCTCGTGTACAGTTGAGCCTCCCTCCCTCACAGGTGCTGAAACACAGAGAAACACAGTGATTCTTTCTGACTGGTTCTTTGTCACTGTATTGATGTGCTGCACATTGTGGATATAATTATGACCAGTTGTTGCATCCATCAGGGGTCTCAGTAGTGTCTCCTGGTTCCAGTCGGTGTCCAGTGTTGAGGTCCAAACAGGGACAGTCCTCCCTCTCTACACACACTGTCCCATTAGAGGACAGGACTTTTCCCTCTGTACAGTAACATCCAGGTTCACAGTTCCACTGACAGTACTGAGAAACAGGAAAAAATAATATCATATGATCAAAGTATGGGAAAATAATGGTAATGATGGAGTTGTTATGGGTGACAAATTACAGCCAAGTCATCACAGGAGCGAGGGCAGGAGGGGCCACAGCTGCTGAATACAGTGCCTGGTACCTGGGAACATGGTGCCACTGAAACACACACATACACATGCAGTCATGTCAGAGTCCACTGTACTCTTCAGTATGGACAGCAGACAACAATGACAGTCACATCCACAGGCTTCACTCATGAAGGTACCTGGACAGTGGTCAATGTTACAGGGTATGACCTCAGTTCTTAGCCCTTCACAGTAGTTTCCTTCCCTCTCTGGAATGGGATTGTCACAGTCTCTCCTCCTGCTCTGTACCCCGCCACCACATGACTTGGTACAGTCTGTCCAGCTACTCCACTGACCCCAGCCTCCATCACCTAATGAAAAAACATTATGATGAAACAGTCAATAAAGTTACGTCTCAACAGATAAAGTAGGACTTTACATTAGATTTGATTTTTTTCATAGGAACACTAGGCATGTTTATATTGACCACTTGAAAATGGATTAATATACACACTCCTTTCAGAATGAAATTTCATTTCAAATGAGAGTAGTTTATGTTGATTCTCATGAAAAAGAAAAACTTTGTCTTACGACCACACTGTGTTAATTCAAACTCACGGTCACATGGGGCCATGTTGCAGACTTGGTCTTCACGGTGAGGGCCAACACACAGCAGGCCGCTGCCAGAGCAGAACCGATACCGAGATTGAAGACCGGCTCCACATGACAGCGAGCACTGCCCCCAGGGAGTCCACGCTGACCACTGACCATCAACTGCAGAGAATGTCAATTTTTATGTAGAAAGAATGAGTGTGAGACACTGAGATGAAAGCCAACAGAAGTACACAGTATTCATTGTACTGTTGCATGATATTTTGCCTGACTGAAGCTTCATCTCTAGTCAGACTTGATTTGGATTCCAGATTAATGCCATGCAAACTCCTGTCAGCATTGCACAAAATATGTGGGAAAAACCATCACAATGAACTACAACACAACAACAAGTAAAAGCCACAGCACAGCAGAAAACAGGAGCAGCTGTATTAAAGATAAATGCAGCGTGTTACATACCACTGCAGAGCCGAGAGCAGTTCACCAGCCTTCCTGCTTCACATGTACTGAAATAGTATACAAAAAAAA
>OOFC01050969.1:24104-37085 GCA_900323345.1 Pseudochromis fuscus
AGAAAGAATTATAAAAAAAAAAAGAAAAGAAAAAATTTTATTACCGTATTTTCCAGACTATAAGCCGCTACTTTTTTCCAACGCTTTGAACTTAAACACCGGTGTTTCTCATGCTCGTTAGCTTTTTACAAGCTAGCAAGCTCCGCGCCGCCGATACATTTAGCATCGTCACATCAGACCCGGTCAGAGTGGACCACATGAAACTGTTCAAATAAATTCAATAGCGGTTTATAGACAGGTGCGCTCTATAGTCCGGGAAATACGGTAGTTACAGTACTGTTGTAATTACTACTACAGCTGCCACTACTCTGTGTTTCCTGGTGGTAATGTGACTTGTAGCAGCAGATTGATTGACAGGTGGATCTAATGCTAAGCAGGTTTAATTATTGTAACTCACTTTTTACTGGCCTCCAGGGGAAAAAAAAAAACACTGACAGACTTCAACTGATTCAGAAATCTGCTGCTCGACTGTGAACAGGAACCAGCAGGAGTCCATCAGTCCAGGTCTGGCTGCTCTGCACTGGTCTCCTGTCAGATCCAGAGGGGATTTAAGCTCCTCCTCCTTGTGTCCAACTACTTGCCTTTAAGAACACTGATCATCTGCTGCTTGTTTATTGGAGGTTACCACCACCAGCAGAAATAAAGTTGCAGCTTCATCCCAAAGCTCTGCACCACACTGCCAGTAAACATCAGGGTGTAAGCTCAATAAATATATATTCAACGTAAAGCTCAACACATGTCTCTGTACTTCAGCCTTTGAATAGCTGCACTGATTTAAAAGCTACTTTCAATATTTTTAATACTTATTTCATCCTGTTACATTAAAAAAAGAAAAATCTATTAAGATTATTTTGAACCGTTTTATTTGTTTGTTTTTACTTTCATTTTCACTTCTTTCTGATATTATGTCTACTACTTTAAATTCAGTTTGATCTAATATTGACTGTTGAATATGTGCTGTTGAATAGTTTTGCCGGTGACGTGGCAGAGAGTCTCTTTAGTCAGTTTGTGGTGTAATAGTCGTGTTTGGCATCTTCTGGGAACATGAGGAATGAACTGGGAAAGGACAGAAGTGTCTCCCAGTGGAGCCAGTAATGGGACTGATGGGGTCCAACTGTGGAGATGAATGTGCTGAATATGTAAAATTTACTTTTATTTCTTTAAGTTTATGATTTTAAAATACTTTGTGCTGCTTTATATGTATGAAAGGTGCTATAGAAGTAAAGCTTATTGGTTGTGATTGATCAAGATGATGAAAGTCATTAGATTTTTTTTTTTTTTTTAACCAAGAAGTGTGTTTGAAGTTTGCTGTTTAAAAAAAAAAAAAAAAAAGATCTGAATTTTTGGGTAATATTTTTAAGTACAATTTTTTTTCCTTTCAGGTCTTTAATCACATGTCCATATCAGAATTACTTGGCAACAACTTTAATTTGTATCTTTTCAATCCTTAAGTACCTTTCAGTGAATCTTGTTTTTACTTTTGCCACTTTGATCATCACTGATTGTAAACTTCACACACGACAAACCAACCATGACACATCCATAATCTACAGTGTCACACACTAACTGAAGCTGGACCTGTGCTGCTGACGGTGAGTTAGACGTTGTTCTCAGTGAGCGATGCAGAAAAGGGCATTTGTGGGATTGTGCTGATTTGTCTCTGACGCCTTATTTGTCCCAGTCTTCAACAGTCTAACCTTTTACAAAGCAGTGTTATTGATACTGGCGCTCAATAGCACCACAGCTACATCTGTATCCATCCTAACACATGCTGCGTAATATTCCTGCTGATCAATATTCATGTAGAAAGCAGGAAATATTGGTGTGGGATGGGATAGGTGTTGTGTTAGAGTGTTAAAAATCTGTTGGTCATCATTAATAATCTTTATCATACGAACATTAGAGCTGAAGGCCTGCACATCTCTGGTTTCCCATATTTTTCAGCCTGGCTTTTATTCTCCAGCAATGGGATTAACATGGAATCAATAAGTAAAACCAGAGTCTGGCATAATTGCAATTACAGAAGATCTGGTGTGAACTTGTACCTGCAGAAGTGGATAAATTCTCCTGCTGCTTTAGATTTTAGCATCTCGGTGGTAATTTGTTTTTCTTCCACTTGGTACCTGGTGAAGCAGCTTGTTGTTTTGAAACCACTGACCTTTCTCTTAATAAGCTCTGTGTTTGTGTGAATGCCTGCCTGCCTGAGTGAGTGTGTGTGTGTGTGACAAACATGTGAGACTCATGTGTACTTGCTAAGAGTTGTGTTTTCTTGCTGAATTTGTTTAACAACTAAAATGTCAAGTGAAACCAACCTTAGAGTTTACTGTGTGAACAGCAGGGCTTGTTAGAGCCTGAAATGTAACAACGTCCTGAATGTTGTTAAAAAAAAAAACATGTAATAAAACACGAAATGTAATAATTTGTCAATAATGTAACAAAAGTGCTGAGCCTGAAATGTACCGTATTTTCCGCACTATAAGGTGCATTGGATTATAAGGTGCACCTTCAAAGAATGGCCTATTTTAAAACAGTTTTCATATATAAGGTGCAAAGAATAGAAACTACTGTAGTGTCTGGAGTTGTGTTATCATCCATCTAAATGAAGCTGCACTAAAGTCAGTCAGTCAAACTTTATTCATAGAAGACAAACCAACGTTCTGACAACTCCGTTCACTCCAAAACAAGCTAGTACATTCACAATACAGTACCGTACGTACCAGTAGCTCTTGTGCCGCCTTCGTTGAAAACAATGTATTTCCAACTCCATTTGTCACAGTTCAAAGCTACATGAACAGCTGTTTTATTTTTTTTCTCCGAGGTAACGTCAGTGATGTAGTTTTATCTTTTACCAACAGCAAGGTACAACAGGTAGTGCAACTTTTTATCACCTAGTTAGTGCATCACAAACGTGGAGGGAACTTTTCCCTGATTCAGTAAAAGAAACAGTCTGATACCGCTACGCTAAATCAAACGTTAGTGCAATCACAATATACACCCCCTGACTATGGCAGCCATAATTAACCAATATTGATCCATACATAAGGCACATTGGATTATAAGGTGCACTGTGGGTTTTTGAGAAAATTAAAGGCTTTTAGGGGGAGCTTATAGTGTGGAAAATACGGTAATAGAAAAAATGTAATAAAACCCAAAACGTAATAATAGACTCAAAATATAAGAAGCTGTTACATTTTGGGCAAAGTTTAAAATTTCTGGGCTCAGCATCTTGTTACATTATCGACCAGTTATCACATTTCAGGTTTAATTATTATTTTTTTTAATAACAATTTGGGTCATTGTTACATTTCAGGTTGTCGTTACATACCAGGCTCTAACAGGGCTGTCAGGTTTGTTTGTTTTAATGAAGTTTGAACACATTTCAGATGGGCCATTACCGTATTTTCCGGACTATTGAGCGCACCTGTCTATAAGCCGCTATTGAATTTATTCAAACAGTCTCATGTGGTCCACTCTGACCGGGTCTGATGTGACGACGCTAAATGTATCGGCGGCACGGAGCTTGCTAGCTTGTTAAATGCTGACGAGCTTCGTGCCGCCGATATATGAGAAAAAAGTAGTGGCTTATAGTCCGGAAAATACGGTAGTTGTTACACTATGCCCCCACCCCCCTTCCTCAAAAGTAATTTGTAGCTAGCATCTAGTGACTGTTGGGAATATTGCATCCTTATTTTTGACACCTGGCTGCTTTGAATATCTATACACAGTCTGTGGTGTAAAGGTAATTTCTTGAAAATTTGACCACGTTTTAAAAATAGTAAACACAGTCCCTCCTGCACAGTAATGTCAAAAATGTCAGATTGCATCCACGCAGCATTAAACCTTAATGTATTTACTCAGCATCCCTTTGTGGCGCTGTTGTTAGGACAGAAATAGCACCGTAGCAAGAGACAAAACAACTTTAATGCTACTTAAAAACAAAAAGGAGGGGGTGGAAGAGAGGGAGTCGTTTGCTAAAATGAGGTTAAGAGAACAAGGAGAGATCCAGAGGAGAGAGGAGAACCAAGCACAGCTATTACAGTGCAGAGAGGAGAGCAGCAGGAAAAGGCTGAGGACTCACCAGAAGGAAGCAACGAGGGAAAATCGGCAGTAAACCAGAAGCAGCACAGAAAAGAGCTGAAGAACATCTCGTCAATTTAAAACAACAAAACAACCAGAGCTGAATACAAACAGCAGAGGACTGTATCAGCAGAGAGCAAGTACTACACCATTTGTAGTACTTGGAGTTTCAGTTTGATTTCACTTTGTTGTAGTGAGATGGAAAAAATGTTACAACTTTGAGCCTCGTCCTGAACCTTCGAATGTTTCCTGAAACCTCACAAACATTGTATTACTTTTATTTGTTTATTTGTGTGTGGATGATATCTTGAAATGTAAAAATACATGTGAATTTGAAGTGTATGAATTTTTTTGTGAGTGTGAGGTAACAGTGGATTCACCATCTGAACAATTTCAAATGTCAAGTACTGTGTGTTTTTCCGTGTGTATTTAGTTGTAGTTTTGGTGACTTAATGTGGTTTCCAGCTCTCTGAGGTGATGGGATATTGATGGGACATAAACATCATGTGACTACAGAGCCTCAGAGGCCTATAAAACATGAGAAGGCTCTCACATTATAACTCACCAACAATAGCTTCCCTCGCTGTACCCCACACCACCTACAGCAGACTAACACACGACAACATGGACATACATGGATGTGGTTTGTTAGAGCCCGATATCCAACAATGACCTGAAATCTGACAATGATCCAAATCCAAAAAACAATGTAATAAACAACTGGTCAATAATGTATTAAGATGCTGATCCCAAAACGTAAAATCTTTGACCAAAATGTAACAACCTTTTACATTTTGGGTTTTATTACATTTTTTAATTACATCTCAGGCTCAGCACTATTGTTACATTATCAACCAGTTATTACATTTCAGGTTTTATTACACTTTTTGTTACATTTTTATTACATTAAAAAAATTTTTTTAACAATTCAGGATGTTACATTTTGGGTCATTGTTACTTATCAGGCTCTCACATGGTTTCTCTATAGACTGGATTTTACCAGTCACTTTTATTTATTCAATTTATCATGACAGACAAGAACACAAAATTGGTTGATGGCTGTATCCGAAGTTATAGTTGGATTTCCAGTATACAGTATTCAGATGATAGTAGTAGAGTATGACTATACATCGTAGACTGTATATGAAGGTGGACAAAGCAACTGGGGATGAAAAATGAGGCTGTGTGGAGGTGTAAAAAAAAGTGCAGTACTGGCTCCAAAAAACTGAATTTGAATTGAAGTCAATTGGAGCCAATCCTGAAATACTCAGTCACCACATTTTTCCACATCTTTCTGATGTCATCAGTGATCTGTTGGTGCATTTGAAGAAAATTCATAATCAAGAAGATTTAGGGGCGGGATGAGTTTGATCAGCAGGTCTGGTCTCCATTGAGGTCAACGCTAAAGTCAAGTCTCATAAACACTGGGCGGGGATTTAGCTTCAAGGGTCGGACCCGCCTCCTCACTCCTCCTTCATGTCCAAATATGGTCACTTCTGGCTCCAAACAACCAACATGGCGATGTTCACATGCTGATCTCCAAGTCTACCAACCAGCTAGTGATGTCACGCCTGCTCTGTCCATTCTGTTCAGTCTATGGTCACAGAGTTAGTGTGTGGTGTAAATATTAATGTATGTAGGTGTGTTGGCCTACATGTGTGTATGAAGCATCCCACACTCTATAGTATATGTATGTTGGTACGGACAACTTGCAATCTGCTATAATTGGTGGGTAGTATGAAACATGTATGCACTGAATGTCCTGAATCTCTTTGATTTCCCAGTTTGTTTCCTTCTTCTTTATTCAGATACGTTGCTGTGCAGCTGTAACGCAAAGAAAAAACAAGTTAAACCTTTCATTTGAGTGTCCAACTCAGCGAGGAATCATAAAAACACTAAAACACATACAGTACATTTTTCCATATGAAGCTCTCTCTTATGATAATACCATTTTATTTTATTATTTTTACAACATTCCAACACCAGGCTTTCATCTCAGGGTGAAAATTATGTTAAAATTGTTGAATAAATACATGAGATGACTGGAAGCGGTATACGCTGATCTGCTTCTTCATATCCCTTTGTGTATCGGCAAATTCCTGCTGCCTAAGGGCCCATGAGACCCCGAGGACACATTCAAAGCCCACGTTACAATCCAACAATACAAATCTGTCAATTACCATCTCTGTTTTACATTTTAGTGGATTTGCTGACACTTCTAATCTACACTGATTTATGCCTCGTGCATGAGTAGATTCAACTCCCTAAAATTTAAATGTAGCATTTGATGGTATAAAGCTGCACCTGGATTATCTCTGTCATAGGACACATCCTGCCAGGACCATGTCAATGAGGCAGACAGGAGAAAGTAATACAGAGGACAAAAAGGTAAAGAGAGAAATGGTCGTCATCAGACTTTACAAGACGTATAAAATTGAGATCTTTCCTGAGAGGATTTAAACAATGGCTACGGCTCACTAGTCAGTCAGTCTGCTGCGTTAATGCTTTAAAAAAAAAAGAGTTATATTAAATATAGTGCTGTCAAAATTAATACATTAACACCAGTTAATCCATCATCATGATTAATCTGATTAATAATTTTATCACAATTAATCATCTGCAGCACAGAATGACTCTGAACGTCTCTGCATTTGTAGTTGCAGTCGTCGTCACACCTGCACCAACAGGAAGTTGATCCTGTGGTGACAGGAAGCAGAACCAACCAATAAAAACAGAAGATGGTAAACATCATGTTGGTCCTCTCCATAGGAAATCTGAGGACAAAATAACAAGACAGAATAGTTACTGACACTCTGCAGGAAGAAGTTTTCTTTTCATCAAAGCCCTTTCAGCTTAAAATACTTAATTTAATATTAATGAGAAGCACACATTAGTACTGCTAGCACTTCAGCTAACACATCACCCTCATGCAAAGAGAAATGCGATTAATATAGGTTAAAAAGTAATGATATTTAATCGTGATGAATTGAAATGAATCCACACTTACCCTGTGACTAATCAGATTAAAAACTTTAATCATTTGACATCACTAGTTAAATTTAAGTACCGTATTTTCTGCACTATAAGGTGCATCGGGTCATAAGGTGCACCTTCAAAGAATGGCCTATTTTCAAACAGTTTTCATATATAAGGTGCATAGAATAGAAACTACTGTAGTGTCTGGAGTTGTGTTATCATCCATCTAGATGAAGCTGCACTAAAGTCAGTCAGTCAAACTTTATTAATAGAAAACAAACCAACGTTCTAACAACTCCGTTCACTCCAAAACAAGCTAGTACATTCACAATACAGTACCGTACGTACCAGTAGCTCTTACCGGTATTTGCTCCGCCTTCATTGAAAACAATGTATTTCCAACTCCATTTGTCACAGTTCAAAGCTACATGAACAGCTGTTTTATTTTTTTCTCCGAGGTAACGTCAGTGACGTAGTTTTATCTTTTACCAACTGCAGGTACAACAGGTAGTGCAACTTTTTATCACCTAGTTAGTGCATTCATGGCATTTTGGGGTCTTTATACACACACTAGTAGTGTGGGACTGGAATTCCCCTTTACCGTTTTTACCGCTGTTACTTTGGCGACGCCCCCTGACTACGGCAGCCATAATTAACCAATATTGATCCATATATTAGGTGCATCGGATTATAATGAAAGTCTTTTAGGTGGGGCTTATAGTGTGGAAAATACGGTACTCTTCGTAGGTTTGTTCACTGTGATTATCGTAGGTGCATCTCAACAGGTGTTTTGCTGCCAGGGTTGGAGATGTTCCTGCTACTTGTCCCTCAGCAAGTACCTTCACTTCCAGCAGCTCTGTTGACATTTCCAACTCCCTGAGGTGGAGCAAAAGTAAAAAGCCATTTTCTCTGCAGTGTTCAATGCAGTCTTGTTATACCTGTAGAGAGAGGTGTGAGAAAGAAAAACTGATATTTGGTTTTCTTGTGTGTCCTCGGGTCCTTCATCCTTGAGCTCCATCTTTTGCAGCTTGTTTATAGACGGTTCAGTCACTGAGATGCAGTTGGTGCTGATAATACAAAGGAGGGACTGTGCAATGTTTGGTTCTGTACAGGAAGTGCTCTGTAGGTTGTGGTGATATATTGTTGTGGTGCAGGAGACGAATCACTGATTCCAACGAGGAGCAAATTTTTCATTCATTTGCAGATTGGTCTCGTGTGAATTTGAACAGAATTGACACAAAAATCAAAAGCCTGCAGATACTGATTCTATGACTTTATTGAATGTCACGATTTTGTGAGTGAGATTCTTTTAAACTTTGATCTGAACAGTCTTGACGTTGCACAGACAGATTCAAAGTCTTCAGACTGGATGAAGTTGGTACCACCTGGTTTTATGTAACCCTGACTTGACTATGACTTTTATCTGTGGTACAACTACAAGTCGACCTAAAATGACTTTTGTTTCTTACCCAGAGTAGTTTTAACCAATACTGTCACTGCGTCCACCTGTCAATCAATCTGCTGTTAGCGGCACAGGTCAGTTACCACCAGAGAGCACTGACAGAGTGGTAGCAGCAGTAGTCAGTGGTTTATTGAAACAGTATCATTAGTTCGTTTAGTAAACTGTAAGATATTGATCTAATTGATGGTTTAATTAGAATCAGCTTGTTACTGTGTTACAGGTTTTACAGAATGTCATTGAATGTGGCTTCAGTTTGGTTGCTAGGTGACGATAAGCAACGATATTTTCAAGTGGTTGGATACTGGAGGCGTGTTGTGTTTGACAGGATGTGTAGAGTGGCTTCTTCCTGGTGAGATGCTACATTACATAACACTATCTAGTAACATTAGCTAGCTAGCTATGGTGTATTGTTGTGTTTCAAAGTCCAATCAAATTGCTCCAAATGTTTTGTCCCGTCTGCAGATCCTGTTTTTGCAGGAAATACGTCACAATACAGAAGTTGGACACTTTTTAGTCAGTGCAGCTTTATGTCGTGCATGAGGTGAGTACTCGCTCTGTAATGTGATGATGTTTCCTGATCAAACCTGTTAAACATCAGATATTGCCTCAGTTTGAAGTATGGAAACTGAAGGCGTCCACTTCCTGTTCAAGCCATTTTAAAGGAAACTGAGTTTTGCGTTGAACACTTGAGAGGAAGGAGGTGGGATTTGAATGTAACCTGACAGGAAGCCTTGTCTGAAAAGCTATTGGACAACAAAAGCTTTTCAAATGCCAACAACTGGTGAAACACCACTTAAGAAAAAGTTTTCCTCCTGTTGTATTGTACCCTCTGTACGTCTTTGCCACTTGAAAATGTTTTGATCTCCATTATAATCAAACGTCTTGACTCGTGTTTCCTTGCTTTCTTAGATCACTTTGATACATCAAACAGTTCCTGCATAAAAAACGTGTCCTTCCTACCAGCTCTCAAACTCCCAAAATGAAGAGAATTGGTTTTTATGTAAATTCAAATGACATTAAGTCAGCTGATCTTGATCTTGCAGAGGCTTGTTCCACTTCCTTTTTCTCTGGCCTCCATTTTTTTTTTCCCCCTTTTCCTCTTGCTCGTCACGTTGGTCCCTTTGGCTTTTGGAAACAATATAAATTTACCACTTGAAGTCCTTCAGGACGTGGTTCTGTTTCCTGCTAATTTGTTGCTCCACATCCTCTCTTCTCCATTGGCCATTTTTTTTTCTCACCCTTCGCCTCCCCCTCTCATTCATCCCCCACACATCCTCTCCTGAGGATCTGCCTCAGTGGACCTCCCACCTCCATCCCTCCTCTCCTCAAGTCGACCAACATCCTTCTCTTTACACCTCTTTGAAAACTCTGCTGTTGTACTTTCCAACACGTTTCATGCACGATTACAGTCTTGTGTTGTTGAAGAAAACACCAGCGAGATATAAAGTTGTTGCACTTTTAAACTTTTTTTTAATCTCCTTTATTTTTTTAATTTCTTGTTATTCTGTTGAAGTTCGTGCACCATGACTAACATGTTTCCATCACCTTTCCTCATGAGCCTTTTGTATGTGGTGTCCAAAGCATCACTCTGCAATACAAACAGGTTCTGTGATGTTGGTTATTCAAAAAATGCCACAAACCTATTCAGTAAAATGAGTGATGCTATTCATACTTTCTTTTCAAATATCTCAAATTTTTCATTTTTTTCGTCAACAAATTGAAAATACTAATTTTCTTTCCCACTTTCTCCATCTCTTCCTACCAGTGTTTCTGCTTTAATTTGCCAATAATAAGTGTGAATGGAGAAACAGCCTGATTGAAGCACCGATGTGCTGCAGCGTCATGTGGTTCTGTCCCTGATTGAAGGAGAAAACCACTGTTTCCCTTCTGCAAATATAAATCATGTGTGTTTATGTGGATTTGTCCTGTGGGTTTGTGTGTCGGTGCACGTGAGCGCTGCAGTAATGGTTGTTGAGTTATTATTTCTCTATATTGTTTTCAAAGTGTGAACATGTTAATCAGCTGCTGCACATGAATATCCAGGCCTCGCTGTAGGTGCATATGAAATGATTGATCTCCTGCTGCTCTTTAAATGTCTTCTCAGGCACAACATTTAACTTTTGGTGATGCAGTCTGTAAACCCTGATGCTGCAGCTGTCAGCTTAACAACATAAGTAAAATATATTTGTTACATTTACAACTAGGGATGGTCCGATCCGATCCACTTGATCGGTATCGGGTCTGATCCAGGACAAAATGACTGAATCGGACATCGGATTTTACTTTTAGTGCCCGTACGATCTGATCCATAAACCCAAACTATCTCATATATCCTCAACTTCACTTTGTGCGACATGCCGTAAACACAGGTGAGCTGTTGCCATGGTTACGATGTGTTGTGTGTTTTTGACCAGAGCGAAGAGAAAAGCTGCAGAGCTGCATCATGTCTGTGTTTGAATGACTTTACTCACGGAGGAGAGAAGTAAACGCTGAGCAGAGCGTCTGATAAACCAGAGTCTGAAGCAGCAGCAGCAGAAACACACACCTCAACACAACAAACTTCAACATCTGCAGCAGCATCACAGGACTGTGTGGCCACAAATTAGTTGGTTTAACTTCAGTTGTGTTTTTAATTTAAGTTAGAGCTGGTTTAAACACTTTTTTCAGGTGATGTTTTTGACTAAAGTGCTGTTATTGTACATTCAACCGATCTATTTAGTGATTTTTCCCACATTGCAAAAACTTGTATATTCTGACTAAAACGGTGCAGATTGTGTTGCTTGTGGGCAAAAATGTTCCTGCTGCGCAGTGATGACACACTGATGCAGTGATGAGTCCGACCAGTAAGATTTTACTACCTGCTAGGACCTGGCCGGGTCCTTTACTGAAACCTCAGGACAGGAGGTACTATGTACGTCTATATAACTCTGTCTATATAACTTATGCTGTTGTCACATCGTTTCCTTCTTTCTTTAGGGAGCAGAATAGTTGTTGCACAGTGAATGTGGTGTTTTTAGATGCAGTATTAAGCAAATTACATCCATAAACGTAATATTTACAACTTTTGGAGTGACAAAAAGAAGGTATTGGATCAGTATTGGAACAGTATCGGTATCGGACGTTGTCAATGTTGCAGTATTGGTGTCAGTATCGGATCTGAAAAAGTGGTATCGAGCCATCCCTAGTCACAAGTTGGAGCGACCATATTTGGATATGAAGGAAGAAGGGAGGCGGGGCATCTGACTCTTGAACCAGAGGACACTATCCAATAAGTGTGAGACTTTAGATCAGGTCTGGTCACTCAGACTAACCCCGCCCCTAAATATTATAATACTGTATGAAGCCTGATATCTACTAAATCCTGATCTTTCTTTTCACATAAACCACCAGATCAATAATAACTTGTGACAAAATGTATCGACTGAGTATTTCCTGATTGAAAATGACGACTTTATCATGGATAACCTTGTTTGTAACACTTTGTCCATCAGGCAGCATGAAGCTCTGTGTTCCAGTAAATCTCATTAGCAGCAGTCTAATTAAAGGCAAAACACTTTCACTCTCGCTCATCATGCTCGCACCTCAACCTCACTTGTTCATTTGTTTTCTTAAGTGAGTGACAGATGTGTGAATAATTAGCCAGAGGATCATTTTAGTTCAATTCATTAGTGGTGTGATGGTACATGTATTGTTCAGAACAAGATGTTTGGTTGGTTATGATGCTGCTGTTCAGCACAGCTGCTGTTTCTGTCCTTGTACCAAAGTCTGCAGTCAACTTTGAACCAGGACTGTTTCAGCGGTGCTGTTGTCTATCAGCATCGGGCATTATGCAGCTTTTTCTGTGTAAACATGTTTATTGATTTTGTAAATTTGACAAGTACATGTACAAGTTTCTATGTACATGTACAACCCCCTCAGAACCTATGCAGTATATACAAATACAATACAAAGAAGTATTTCCTGTGAAAAAGACAGAGATGTCAAGTATATAAACATTATAACTAACATTAAAACACACACCTGGAAAAAACACAGAGACAATTTCACTGTTCACCCTGGAGAACATCACCATCAGCCATTAGAGGTTTTAGAATTACCGTATTTTCTGTACTATGAGCCGCTACTTTTTTCCGACGCTTTGAATCCTGTGGCTTAAACACCGGTGTTGCTCAGTATCAGCGGCAAGAAGCTTGTTAGCTTTTTACAAGCTAGCAAGCTCCGTGCCGCCGATACATTTAGCGTCGTCACATCAGACCCGGTCAGAGTGGACCACATGAAACTGTTGGAATAAATTCAATAGCAACTTATAGACAGGTGCGCTCAATAGTCCAGAAAATACGGTAATCATGTCTCTGCCTGGTACCTCCTCTCTGTGGTTCCAGTAAAGGACCCGGCCAGGTCCTAGCAGGAAGTAAAATCTTACTAGTCGGACTCGTCACTGCGTCATCACTGCGCAGCAAGCCGAC
>OOFC01050970.1:6495-22566 GCA_900323345.1 Pseudochromis fuscus
GCCTACCAGTTTTGCTACATGTCAGAATGGCATTACTTATTTATATTCATGAACAGGCAAACTCATTATTTGTTATTATATATAACTCATCATTATTTGATAAATTATCAATATAAATAATATCAAACAAATATGAGACTTTTTCGATAAATGTACTTTATATCCAGCAAATTTTGGACTTTTTCAAAATAAATGTATTCTATATCCAGCAAATATTGGACTTTTGCTCTAGTTTCTATATAATATATAAGGCACATATCAACAGTATTATGTGGATTTGAGAATGAAGTCATCTGATTACATATTGGATTCAGAAAGTACAGCCACTTCTTCTGCACTATGTTTGGTTGTAAATTAATTTAATTTTAAATGGATTAAAATATCAAGATAAGACTTTATTCATCCCACAGTGCAAATACAATAAAAAATTGAAGAGAGAATATAAAATACAGAAAGGACAGAAGGATTTAACTTTAAAGAAAATTACTTAAAAGCCATATCTATCTATATCTATCTATCTATCTATCGATCAATCAATCAATCAATCAATCAATCTATCTATCTATCTATAAATGTTGTTAGACAGTTTTGTGAATTGATTGCTCGTGATTGCAAAGACAAAGATGCTGCAGGGACATCACATACAAAGTTGTTATCTACCAATTAATGATACGTTATTGTGGAGGATGAATTCATCAGAGATGACGTTGACATGTGCACATATCGTCTTTCTCATAAGTTGGTGGTGAATCTTTATGCACCTACAGGAACATATTCCTACACATGCAGAGTCACAGGGAGACTTAAAGGGGGAGTGTGTGACTGTTTCTTTGACTGTATGTTGTTCCTTTCCTTCTCTCCCATAGATCGAAAGTTTATCATCGCCAACGCGCAGGTGGAGAACTGTGCCATCATATTCTGCAATGACGCTTTCTGTGTGATGTGTGGTTACACTCGGGCTGAGGTGATACAGAAGCCCTGCACCTGTAGCTTCCTCTATGGACCTCACACCAAGAGGACGGCTATCGCCCAGATGGCTAAAGCTCTGCTGGGATCAGAGGAGAGGAAGGTGGAGATCTCCCTCTACAACAAAGATGGTATGAACTCTTCCACAGATTTAAACGACATTTAAGTCATTTATAGGGAGCAATAAATACACTACACAGTGATTATGAGAACATCCGCTGTTGTTTTGAAAAGTATACCCCAGTATGTGTCATATGTATAAAAATCCTTTTAACAGACACTGGACGTCAGTGAGAATCTTCTGTATTTTTTTTTATAATGAGAGTATATGGAGAAAGAAAACCATATGTGCAAAGCTCAGAGACAGAAGCTGGTGAAAACATGCCGAGCATCACCTGAGATGCTGGAGAAACAGGAAATAAACAGAAATAAATAAAGTGGAAACAAGCTGTTTCACAATATAAATGTGTCGCTGTGCCACAGTGATGTGTCTGTAAACAAAGGATGAAACTGTGAGATGTGTTTCGACTTCAACAAGTAAAATGTCCACATGTAACTGACCAGTCTGTAGGTTTGTGCCTCTCTCAGACTAGAACCTGCTCCAGTTGGTGGAAACAGTTGGAAACAGAGTATTTCAGCCCGTTGTTCCCACCATAATGTCTTTAAAACCAACTAAGAAAATCATGAGTCAGCATTCTTAGAAGAACATGGTGTAAAAGGGAGACTGTGGAGACAGTACAGATCTGAAGGGTAGTAAAAATCTGATGACTGATTTAATGTGGGACACATTTTAGATTTAGACTTCAAACCAGTAAAAAAAATGGGTCACAGTCTGATATAGGCTGACCTCAGAGAAGCTTATTTGTACTGCAGCTACACTGCACAGCCTCCTGAAGATCAGTCAAGAGGGAAACAACAGAGACTTTACTGTCCCCACATTTCATGCCGCCACTGAGATCTCAGACTGGCCCCCTGTCATGTGAAAGAGTGGCACTGATCTTAATTTGTTCGGCGTGCTACCATGCAACTGTGATTTACATGCTGCTCTCTAATTAGAGATAGTAAATGATGAATGTGTTTTCATTTGGGCAATGAAATTGGCAAAAAAAAAAAAAGACTGAATGTTGGATAAAAGCTACAAAATACTGAGTGAAAACAAAAAAACCCAACATTGGTTAAAACAAGCAAATTTTAGGTAAAAACTGCAAGATCTGGGAATAACAACAAAATACTGGGTAAAATCAGTAAAACAGGTTACAACAATAATCCAACACTGGAAAATACAATCAAATGTTGGGTAAAATCTGCCCATCTTGCTTGAATTAACCCGACATGTTAGTGCAATATTAAGCCAGCATTTTTTAGGATTGTTGTCAAAGCAGCTTTCAATGAGACCTATCTATCACCATGTAAATGTACTGAGGTAAAACAAATACACATAGAAAATACATGCAATAGCTACGGCATTGTACTGCCAAAAACAAACAATGCTCTTAGTCCTTCCATGTTTTCTTTTCTGTCTGTTTTAGTCACATGATACACTCAGGAGTTAGTACTTGATTGCATAACCATTGGTTTTGATGACAAGGGTGGTCTAATAATTTTTCCCATGATTGTGTATATATATAAAGAACAATGACAACAATAGCTTAATAAAAATATCAGTTTGAAAGCAAAAAATATACATGCAGCATGTTCGTAATTGTTCATTCTTTGCTTAAAAAAACAAGTTAAACTGTACGTAATCAACAATAAACAGGAAAAAGAAGTAAATCGCCTTTTAATCATAATTTAAACTTTTTACAGGGGAACACTTTGCACCAGGTGGATATAAATGATCCATAATTTGCTAAACACTAAACACTTGTGAAAGTGTTTGG
Organism: Pseudochromis fuscus; assembly: GCA_900323345.1. Taxonomy (NCBI): domain Eukaryota; kingdom Metazoa; phylum Chordata; class Actinopteri; family Pseudochromidae; genus Pseudochromis; species Pseudochromis fuscus. The sequence continues at coordinate 9,342 of OOFC01050970.1, forward strand.
TTCATTCACGTCAGGTTTTCAGACTGAGATGTACCGTAATTTCCAGACTATTAAGTGCACCTGAATATAAGCCCCACCCACTAAATTTTAAAAGAAAAAAAAATTTCGTACATATATCGGCTGCACTTGTCTATAAGCCGCAGGTGCAATGCCGTAGGATTGTGTCTGGACCATATGTATGTGTCCATACCAATCTCAAACCATGGCCCAAGTGTCCATACCAATGTTAACCCTTTGTTTGGACCGCTATGAGGTCTGCCTAATCCATACACCCAACAGACCCCTACAGAGGTCCACGTCCTTGTGTTTATTTATTTATGCAAATTTATCTGAATGCAGCAGCTCCTGTGAGATTTAGCAGCAATATTCTGGCTCTTGATGTGAAGCTGAGGCCATCTGCTTTTCTTACCTCTGAAAGCGTTTGTCCTCTCTTTGCATTGAATCAGTTCTTGACGCTGCATCTCCAACGTCTCACCATTGATTCATTGATGCCAAGGTTAGTCCAGCAGCTTTATTTCCTTCTTGGACAACCAGATCAATTGCCTTTACCATATTTTCCGCACTATAAGGTGCATAGAATAGAAACTACTGTAGTGGCTGGGGTTGTGTTATCATCCATCGAGATGAAGCTGTGCTAAAGTCAGTCAGTCAAACTTTATTAATAGAAAACAAACCAACGTTCTGACAACTCCGTTCACTCCCAAAACAAGCAAACTAGTGCATTCACAATATGGTACCTTACATACCGGTAGCTCTTACTGGTATTTGCGCCACCTTCATTGAAAACAATGTATTTCCAATTCCATTTGTCACAGTTCAAAGCTACATGAACAGCTGTTGTATTTTTTTCCCTGAGGTAACATCAGTGACGTAGTATTATCTTTTACCAACAGCAAGGTACAACAGGTAGTGCAACTTTTTATCACGTAGTTAGTGCATTCGTGCCATTTTGGGGTCTTTATACACACAGAAGTGATGTGGGACTGGAATTCCCCTTTACCGTTTTTACCGCTGTTACTTCGGCGACGCCCCCTGACTACGGTAGCCATAATTAACCAATATTAATCCATATATAAGGCGCATCGGATTATAAGGCGCACTGTCGGTTTTTGAGAAAATTAAAGGCTTTTAGGTGGAGCTTATAGTGCGGAAAATACGGCAGTTTGCTGCATCATATGCATTTCTTCATGTGTTTTCCATGTTGAGGGTGTGTGCATGAAGTGCAAAATGACCAACCTGAAGAATTTAGTGTGAGTGCGTTTGAATTTATTCGAGCAGTTTCATTGTTCCACTGAGACCTGTTCGGTAATTTCATTGGTCTGATGTGTCAAGGCTAAATGTATCGGCGGCCAATAAAGATCCATAAATTATTGTTTAAGCTGCAGGGTTCAAAGTGTGAGAAAAAAGTAGCGACCTATAATCCAAATATTACGGTAGGTGGGTTCATTCTAAGACAGGAGATGACCGGGGTCCACAGTTTGCTGAGAGTGCTGTTGTTTAATTAATAGTCCTGATGTTTTGGTCCAGCTCAGATAACTGTGGACAGGTCTCTCCACCTCCCACATCTGTGACTTAAGATTAAACCTCATTTTTAACTTCCTCAGTTGTGCAATCCTTTGAGTGCAGTGCACCCTAAATAAGTATCAGCATCTAATGTATATTTTATTGTTTTACTTCATAACACCCACAACTGATGCTACTAAGCATGAAGCTGGTTTGTTGTTCACATCCCACAGCAGATCCTCCTTCACAACAACTGTTTTCTTATGTTTCAGTCGCTGTGTTTACTTTTTGTTTGGGTTTTCTTAACTTGTCAACTTCCCTTCAGTTTCTGTGACTTCTGTGTGCACACGGCCCTGCAGTCTCATGCCCTTTTATGGGAATTAGCAGTATATACACATGTTAATATATAACCACTGCCACGTGCTCTCAGTTTACGAAGGATTGGGATTCATTCATTCACACATCTGAGAAGATATTCTACCAAACATGGATCACACTGGGCAAACGCCCTCCCAAAGGCTGTTACCATGGCAGCACACACAGTATGAGCCTGAAACTCTGTGTTGTTGACACACACACAGAGCAGAAACCTCTTGGGTCTTTATCATATTGCTTCAGTAATTGTTCCTCCTTGTTTACATGACCACTTTGACTTTCACCTCCCTGCGCACGCATGATTATACAGACACACACACTACACGCTGTTACAAAGGCTGCGTGTGACAGGCTTTAGATTTTGTTAATGGGGTAGTAACATGCATGGTTTCCATTTCCAGTCTTAAGCAGCCTGCGACCAAACTGCATCCAACACAGACTGATTACAGCTTATTGTAGGAGGTTTAGAGGGGACATTCACAGCTTCATCATTAATTAAACTGCCGAGGTCACCATGGAGGAATGAGACGGTTTGTTTCTCCTCAGTAACTCTGAAGATCCTCAGTCATCCAGGTCATGGTTATCCAAGCAACGCTGGCCCTGTTTACACTTGGTGTGAGTTGTCAGCCATGTTTACACCTGCATTTAAGGTGTCTCCAAACTGTCCTGCTGACCGCTTGTGTTCAGAAGTTACAACTACAATGGCAGCGCCCGCACAGAGTTTTCATGTTACTTACCAGAGGAGCACATTTAGCTAAAGGAGAGGAGAAAACTAAGTGATTCAAGAACTACTGAACATGTACGAGCTGTTCACACTGTTTCAGACGAGAGGACAAAGTTGTTAACAAGTTGTAAATGAGTGCAGGACAAGACAAAGGAGACTAAACACAGGGAAAGCAGCAGCAGCTTTATTGACTTTCTTGGGAACTGATGAGAGGTCAGTATTGTAGGTGGACGGCAGGCGGTGTCATAGACTTCAAGAAACGCTGACTCCAACTGACTTTAATTCAAAAATTTTTATTTCCAATCATGAAATACTCAGTCAATACATTTTTTTCCACAAGTCATTCTGCCGTCAGTGGCTAAAGTTAATTCTTCTCAGCGATGTGGTGGTCCATCTGGAAATAAAAATCATCATTAAGTAGATACTGGGCTTCAAAAAGTGGAATTTTTAGGGGCGAGGTCACTGTCCTCAGGTTCAAGGGTCAGACCCGCCTCCTCATTCCTGCTTTCATATCCAAATATGGTCACATCTGGCTCCAAAAAATCCGATGGCGACATTCAAATACCAAACTCCTGGATTGGCGTCACGTTCTACACACAGTCTATGTGTCAAACTCATTTACTTCCAACTATCTGAATTTCTTTACTGTTATGACCTAAACTTTTTTCACTCGTAAAGAGGTGTAAAAAAATCTACATACCATCTGAACTATGACGTACAATAAAATGCAAAGACAGAAATGGAAGACAGGGAAGATGGTTTCAGTACCAGGATGGAGGATCACTCTGAGTGGGTGTGTGCCTGTGGGCTGAGGTCACAGTGAAGGTCAGTGTCGGTCTTTGGGGACAGTGGGGAAAATAGGATTATCGGTTTCATGAAGCACAAGTACCATATTAGGCAAAGGAAATAATAAACTAGGGGATTAGAGATTAATGGAAAGAGCCAAAAGATTATCCATGCCACACACACAGTTGTGTTTTCGTCACTTTTGGGGACATTCATTCAGGGTAATGTGCAACATCAGGAGCACATTGATTAGTCTTGGTTGTAGGGAACTCATTATAAGCCACGTTTACTACAGTGACAGCATGGCACTTCACTTTGAAAGAATTTTACGTTGCATTTACGGTTCATGAGAAAAAGCCCTTTAAAAGACAGCATGGTCAGCCAAAGTGCTGTACACGCAAATTCAATCAGTTTATTCATCAGTCAATCAATAATTCAGCCCATCAATCAATCCATCAAAACACTCTAGCAACAGAAGGTCAAGGCCTTGCAACGCCGACAAAGTCAGAGTGAGAGCGGGAACCCCCGGCTGATCCCCCCGGGAGCAGGCACTTTGGCAATTGGCACTTGGTGAAACCTCTGGCAGACCAGGCCTATGGGGGGGGCTCTGCTGCCACGGCGACTGGGAGGGACAGACAGAGACAGAAGGAGAGAGACAGAAAGAAAGAGAGAGGAGACACAACAGACGCTGGACATCAGATGGGGACAGTTGATGGATCGGTCAGCCGCAAAGCTCCACGGATCAGGGACAGGCAGCCCCAGGGACCTGTAGAGACTCATACGAAGAGGACAGGACAAAGAGGAGAAAAGACAAGCTATGGGACAGACAGGACTAATGTTAAAGTAACCCTATCTACATTAATTTTCCTCAGTCCCCATAAACTACACCAGCCTCTCACCAACTGCACCAAAAACAGTGGGGTGGGGATACAGACCCTGGTTTGGCAGATCGCTACGCTGCCTTTGGACGTCACCGTGCTATGCTAAATGCTATACGTATGTTCACCGTGCATTCGTGAATTGATACAGCGCTGCTACGCTCTCTACCTAGTTGGAGGTATAACAGGCGAGATGACAGCGCTTGAGACAATAAAGAAGTTTTCACAACTTTCTTTTGAGGAAAAACGACAGCTTTTAAAAGATGGGAGACCAACACCTGAGCTACCAGACCTTCAGCAAAGGAAAGGTCAGACAATAGTTCGTAATTTCCCTCCTGTTGTGTGATTACAGCGGTGGTCATTATGTAAGCAATATGGTGTGTATATGGTAAAATATGGTGTTTTATGAATCTGAAATTTCTATTATTAGCTGGTGTCATGATAACCGTGTGAATGGCATGAATTAAGAGGAAGAGGTGCTGCACATTTTGAATACGTGCATCAGCCTGTTGTTGTAAAGGTTTTGGCTGTTACATGAATTTGGGATGCGCCGCCATCTGAGTTGTTGTTGTCATTTTCTACGTGTTTCTGTGTTTCCGAAACAACACAAATTGGTTGAACGTTGTTCGTATGGACGTGAGGATACAGAGTGCAGGAGATTCACATCAAACAACCGGGTTTTCATCCAGAGTCCGGTGTAGGCCAGTGTTCAGGGAACAAGCACTTTGATTAAGGCTACTACAGGTTTGTGGGTTTGATTAAATATCAGTAAATACTGTAAATATTTATCAGTAAATAAATTATTTTTTTTGTAATAAACCAGACCATGGTCTTTCAGTGCTAGAAGAAGTTCAGTGATGCTACGCTGGAGAAAAATATGCTTTCAGTAAACATACAACACCCTTTCCTCATTGTGTTGAAACAAAAAGGTCTCACTTGTTAGATGTATATAAATGCATCATAAAATCTTCATAATCAGGAAGAACTGTCTTTCTGTTTGTTAGCAACATTACAGAAGATCATACCAAACAGAGCTCCAGGGGAGGAACAAATGATCATGAATTTTTGGGGGGATCTTGGTCAAACTCTGACGTCTGCATTATAGACAACACACCCAGCAGCAGTACAGGATCCAGGTTGTTATGTAACTATGTTTGAATTAACAAGAAGTATACAGCAAATACAACTAAAAAGTGATCCTCAATTTTTATTCCATGAATTTTAAAATAGAAGCATTAATAGAATTTCGTAAGAAAGTTCAGGAACTTTTCTAGAGAACTGATTAGGCCTTTGTTAGACAGTCGTTAGGACTTGTGATGCAGGTTAAGAAAGCTGATGGTTTCTTTGAGTATCCAGCGAACAACCATGGCTCCACGAAGCAGCTGAGGATCTAAAAAATTAAGCTGGGGGGGATTTCTTTGTACTTGCATAATAGACTGCCTTCACATCACAGTTATTGCATTTTTATGTTTATTTTTTATGTCAATTTTGAAAAAGGAAAAAGTCTGTTTACTTTGTAATTCAACCTATCATACTATCATAGGGTTTCAGCGGGGTCTTAAAAAGTCTAAAAATGTCTAAAATTCAACTAAAGTCTCATAAAATGTCTTATGTACGATTTTGAAATGTCTTAAAATGCATTAACGTTACTTTTATTTAAAACAAATGCATGTACTTCAGTGTCGCTTTTAAATGTTTCGATTTTTGAGGGCGCGGTGTGTTACAGGTTACAGCGTGTGGTTACAGCGGAGCATAGCAGAAAACATAACCCTTTTACCCCGAACATTTAGCGGGTGGTTTAGAAACTGACGTATCAATCAAATTACCGTAATTTATCGGCCGTTTGTGTTAGCGACGTGATTCCAGCTGATTCTTAAAGCCGACAAATGGGGGTTTCTGTAAAATACCATAATGTCGGTAATATATACGAAAAGCTCCAGTTGTCGGCTTTCAGAATCAGCTGGAATCACGACGCTGGGGCAAATGAGTGAGGAATTACGGTGAATTGATTTTTGCTATTCACCCTGTATCTCCAGCAATGTTCTCGGTTTTAAAGAGTTTTAAGAAAAGCCCACAGCAAAGCCGAATTACTTGTATAAGATGGGTAAGTGCAAGTTCAACGGTTTGTGGCTCCAGAAGGAACAATTTAATGCACAGTTGAAGCTGGTGGATAGAAACATATGAAGCACACTGCACCTTCTTCAAGAAAACTTTGAAACTTGGAGCATTGGGCATTAAGACATTGGAGTCCCATGGGTTAGTTAGTTAGTTAGTTACATGTAATTCTGTACCTCCGATTTCCTTAATGTCTTTTGTATTTTTTTGCCAGTATGGATGTGAAATGGGTCTTAAATTATATTCAAGATAAGATAAGATAAGATAAGATAAGATATGTCTTTAATTATTCACTATGGTCTTAAAAAAAACTTAAAAAGTCTTAAATGTGACTTGTTGAAACCTGCAGAAACCCTGTATCATCCACTGGAAAACATACCAGTGACAAAAAAGCAAAAGAAACAAAAAATATATTCTCATAAATAAGTCCAAAACATTTCATATGAGATTACAATACCATGCCAACACCTCCAGGGAAGTAACTGGTTCGCTGATATGATAAAACCAGCATCTCTGTTTAGCTGAAGCTGAACTTCACATTTTCTTATTTACGATTATCAAAACTATGGTAAAAGATGATTTTTTGGTCCTATTTACTGGCCCCATTAAAGAGGATGATGTGTTTCCAGTCGATGCACCTATACCTGATCTCTCTATTAACCTGTATCATGAACGGTGCGTGATGTGGACCATGCTTCACTGCTGCTTGTGTGATTACTGTGCTTGTCTGTCTGCTACCTACCTACATTAAATCCAGGCAGTGATGTAAGATATCAACCTGATTATTGAGTACTTTGTTTTTCAGGAACGGTTTGAAATCATAAACTAATCTCTCCTGGATGAAGTCACTTTAGTATCTGCTATCAGATCCCAGTCGGAGGATTATCAGGTTGGACAAATGCCAAGCTATTTGTTAAGCGTTTATGTGTGTGTGGAACTCACTGACATGTATTTCATGAGGATCAAAATTGTGGAAGAGAGGAGGGGTTTTTTTAGAAAGTGAGGTCATTTTTGTACTGGAGAGGACTTTCTATGGTGTGGACTTTTGGGGATGACGTCAGAAATAGGTTTGTGTTTTGGAGGAAAACTTCCACATTTAGTATAAAGAGCAGGGTAAGAGGCTGAGGAATGCATTACGTCAGAGATGGTCCTCACAGAGATAGAGGTACAGACGTGTGTGTGTGTGTGTGTGTGTGTGTGTGCTCTAAAGCAGATGGTCTGCCAGTCATGCTGTTGTGATATCATTATTACGGTAGAATAAGTTAGCATGTAGTTACGTTAATCCATCCTTCCTGCAACTTAGCTTCAATATAACCCCTCTCTCTGGTATGTGTCCTTGACCTACACACACACACACACACACACACACACACACACACACACACACACACACACACACACAAATCCTGCTTCACTGCATTCTGTCTTATCCATCAATGAAATTTCGCTCAGCTGGACGACAGAGAACGTATAAATACTTTATGTATATTAATACATGTAATCACAGTCACTTACATGGTGTTGTCACCAGCTTTACCAGTATATGATATACACTTCCACTGTGTCACTCACTGTGTAACAACTTTTAAGCTTTATATTTTTTTGTTGACTGTTCCAACTATCTAATATGTTTGGCTTTTTTCCTTTAAACTTTATTGCCATTTAAAATGTTCAACTTTTTTTCTGCTTTTCCTGTTTTGTACAAAGTTCAGTTTTTCCTCTGTCTTGTACTTCTTTTATTTTATTTTCTGACTTTATTGCATTTTATATGCTTGTAGCTATCTCCATCAGTTCCTGTGAGACTGTTTCAGATGTTTCTCACTACATTAGGTGTGTTTACACTCCTCATTGCCAGCCATGGTGTGACCAGGACAATCAGTTTTGGTCCTAACATAAGGATTGAGCAATATGCAGGTAAAATTGAATGTAATATATCTTAAACTACTGTAGCAAAACTACAAAAAGTCTGCAAAAATATCAATTTGTTCCAGTGTGAAGGCTATACATTGTATGTAACCGTGGCTCAAAAATGAACCCAAAGCAGAAGTGTAAACAAGTGCAATACTCCCGATGACCACTAGACGCTGACTATGAAAACTCTGGCTCCAATTGATTCAATTCAAAAATCATATATATTTTTTAACATGTCATTCTGATCACAAGTCATTGTGATGTTATTGTAATCACCACGAAGTTGGCTTTAAAAAGAGGGAGATTTAGGGGCGTGGCTGATTGGATTGACAGCTCCAATGCTCCAATGAGAGCAGCCTTGAATTCTAGTCTCATGAGGGCAGTCACCTCAGGTTCAAGGGTCAGACCCCCCTCCTCGCTCCTCCCTTCATATCCAAATATGGTCACTTCTGACTCCAAACAACCACCATGGCGATGTTCAAATATCAAACTTCAAAAGTGATATTAGCATCTATTCTGTTTGTATGTCTGTCTGTGGTGAGGACAAAGATTTCAGTTCTTTCAGCTTCTGTGTTCTCATGACATCTTCACTGGTGCTCCAGCCACGACGTGGGAGCCGGCAGATGAGACAAGTCAAAGAAGCTTCAACAGCAAGCTGTGTGTGATAGAACAAGACTTCTACCCTTTATCTATTTATTTTTCTGTGTGGACCTGCAGCAACACCTATAGTAAACTAAATTACACATACATGTCTGAGAATTAAAACATCCCTGAGGCCCGGAGAAGACAGCTGACACAGTCCCACCCTGACAGAGTCTGTGTGGATTTATGAGTGAATGTGACTGGGAATTGTACCGTGACTCACTCTATGCCTCATCTGAAAGTAACAGTACCATCAGGCAGTGAATGTCAGTGACTGTATACACTCAGAAAGTACAATAAGCATCACAGAGGGCGCCACCCAGAGAAAATATCTGATCAGGACATAATGGAAAGCATCTTTTCTCTTTTGTGTGTCTCTGTTTCCACAGGTGTGTGTTTCCACTGTGTGATCAATGTGGTCCCGGTGAAGAATGAAGATGGCCTGGTCATCATGTTCATTCTCAACTTTGAGTTTCCCACTGACTCCAGACCAATCTACAGCTCTCCAGCTAGAGAGCTCAACAGAGTGCTGCGAATCCCATGGCTGACCCGGGGTATGTTTACTTTACACTTTAATCCAACCATAACAAACACACTCAAACTTTCATTATGAACACAATCTGTCTCTGGTTTTAGTACAACACCATGTCCTTCTGGTATACAAGGTCACACTGTGGGATGTTCATGTTCAGGTGAACGTAAGTAGAGGAGTCAAAGCTCAGGCTTCAGACATATGAACGCTCAGTTTGACGTGCCGGATGCTGAGCTGACGTCTGCTGACGGAGATTTCCTCATAGGGTCACCTGCCCCACACCCAGCAGGCCCACAGAGTAGAGCAGACGTTTGCATTTGGCATTTATTAACAGGGGTGTATTTGAATACAATCTAGATATGACTAAATCAACCATTGCACGCTGCTGTAATTTCTGCAGTGGAGTGTTGTGCTGTTTGCTCCCACACTGATCAGTTACAGCATTATGACCATCTGCCTGATATTGTGTAGATCTCTATTTTGCCACGAAAACAGCTCTGACCCGTCGATGCATGGACTTCACTGCTGCCCATTTTTTCTGCATCGACTTCGAGGACAAAATGTCTCCTTGTATCCCACCCGCTGACAGGTCACACTGTAATGAGGTGATCAATGTTTTTTTACCTGTCAGTGGTCATAATGTTGTGTTTAATAGATCGAGTTACCCTAATTACTACACATTAAACCAGGGCTTTGCAATCCCTGAACATCTCTTGCCCTAAGCACTTGCATATAAATAAAATACCTAATATTGTCACAGGGTAGAGTTGTATTCTACCCTCCGTTTGTTAGTTATGCCACAAAGTAACTGATTCATTCATTTTATCCTCCTTCCTCTCTCCAGCTCGGCGTCAGCGTCTGCGCCTCCTGCTCCGCTCCATCAGCCCCGGTATGAGCGTCCTCTCACAGGACACCGAGCTCGGGGCCGACCTCCCTCCCCTTGGACATGAGTCTGTGGCCCTCGACAAACTGCTGTCTCTCCCTGAGGGAGCTGGACTAATGCTGTGGGACAAAGATGAGGAGGAGGAAGGGGAGGAGGAGGAAGATGAGGAAGAACAGCCAATGAAAGAAGGTTTAAGAGAGAGAGAGATGGACGGCTTGGTGGGTTCAAGACGAAAGAGTGAAGGAGACAGAAAAACAAGCGAAGGAGGTGATCTGATAGGAGGAGGGAGACCAGCGAGGGAGACTCACACAGGTCTAACCTCAGCCTCGGCACCACCAACAGTGGCCACGTCAGTCCCCTCCTCATGTCCTGCACCAAGGTGATGACTGTAAATCTGTTTCTTCAGTTATTGATAACTATTGCGATGTGTTTACATCATAGATTGTATGTAAAAATGGACGAAGCAACAGGGCTCAACAATGAGGCCAATGTGGAAGTGGAAAAAAGTGTAATTCTCCCAATGGCCACTAGAGGGGGCCTTCAAAAGACTCCAAATCCAACTGACTACAATTCTTTTTTTCAATCATCAGCTAAAGTCAGCTCTTTTTCTCAGTGATCAGGTCGTCCATCTGAAAATCATTTCATCATTAAGTAGACAACAGGGTTCAGAAAGAGGAAGATTTCGGGGCGTGGTTAGCTCGACCCGTCTGGTCTCCAATGAGAGCTGATGTTGAGTACCCTTGATCCCTCATATCCTTGGGTTCAAGGGTCAGACCTGCCTCCTCAATCCTTCCTTCATATCCAAATATGGTCACTTCTGGCTCCAAACCACCAACATGGCCATGTACACATCCAAATGCCAAACCACTGGCTTCAAAAAACGAGTCCACAAACCAACAGGTGACGGCATATTAGCTTCATCCATTCTATATACAGTCTACGGTTTATGTACAGGCTCCACTTTTAATATCCAGGACGTGACAGATGTATACGTTAATAATCACTTAATCCTTGACATAGAGCTGTAAGGATCTGAATCACATTAACAAGGGTTGACTGGCTGTGGCGAGACAAGTGGGTCAGAGTATCTCTCCAGAGGTGCAGGTGTTGTGAGGTGTTCATTGTACACAGTACCTACCAAAGGAGATGGCAGCAGGAGGCACGATGGGAAGAAAATTGTACCACCTGCCTAAACACTGCTGCAGACCAAGTACCCCCTTGATGGCATTTGGTACTCCCTGATGGCAGTATCCTCTTCTAACACATGTTAATAATGTTCAGGAAGAGTTAAAGGTGTTCACTGACCTCTCAATTCCCTAGATCTGTGGGACATGCTGGACAAAACAAAAGAACTATTGTGAAGTACAGGACATGTTCAGATTACTTGTAAAGTCCAGGCCTCTAAAGACCAGAGCTGGTGTGGCAGCACAGGGGGGACCTGCACAGTACTAGGCTGGTGGTTGTTGTTTAACTGGATGTTAGAGTCTTCCTAAATGTAGACGTTACAGCAGTTTTGTTGTTTGAGATTGTAATAAACCTTCGTGTGTAGGAGGGAGGAGCGAGGGAGCGGCAGAGGTGAAGGTGACTCTCCTTTCCACACCATCCCTTGTTCCAGCGTGTTATCCAGCAGCCGTGGGAGTCTGAAACATTCAACGTCGGTGGACGATATCAAGAGTGGACAGAGTTACTGGGAGAAGAGGCTGCAGCTGAGGCACAGCTGTACTGGTGAGAATAAAACTGCACTAATCAGAGCGGCCTCCTGTTTGCAGCACCAAACAAAAAACAAGCAGTAACAGAGTGTAGCAGCTGATTTGACCAAAATCATATCCTCTGAAGATAAAGTGGAAATATCTTGAGAAGATCTACTAATGTACTGGGATATAACCTTTTTACATTTCATTTGATAACCATCTAATCAGGCAATGACACTTGCAGGTTCTACTGGTTTGGTGTAACTACTGAAATTTAAATATAAAAGCAACAGCAGTTCTCCTCTTTTCTCTCCTTTAGGTGGCGTGGTCACTGTTAGAAAGAGCAGTGGTCCAGTGGTCCAATCAGACACTGATTTACGCTGCCGGACAAACAGCCAGGTATGTACACCCACAACAGTCAGCACACACACAGATGTAACCGTGTAGTTGGGAATAACCATAGACTGTGTATAGAGTGGATGAAGCTAACGTGATGTCACCCGTTGGTTTGTGGACCTTCAGCTTAGATCTACTAAGCATTTTGTTGCCTCACAATTTACCCATTCACACTCTCACACACTAGCTAATATCAGGGGCACCTTAGAGCTCAGTGTCTTGCTTACATTTTGACATGTGGACAGTGGGAGCTGGGGATCGAACCACCATCTGATCTGACACATGAACCCAATGTCACTGCCCAATGTGCATGAGACAGGAGTTCAGGGCTGCTCTCTTTGGATGCCAGACCTGTCCCATACCCACATAACCACACCCATAAAATCTGTTTGTAGACTAATATCTACATAAAGGTAAAATGGTTTTCAGATGGACCAGATCACAGAGAAGAGGAGTTGACTTTAGATAATGACATCAGAATGACTTGTGGAAAAAATATTCACTGAGTATTTCAGGATTAAAAATGAGGATTGTTATATTAAAGGCGATTGGAGCCAGAGTTTTTTGGAGCCAGCATCTAGGGGCTGTGCATTGCAATTCTGCATTATCTTCATTTTTGAGCCTCAGATGCTGCATCCATACAGTCTGTGACAATAACAACCAACATGTATGAGAACTAAAACTTGGCACATTCTTATTGTTGAGTCCTTTGTGTGTGTGTGTGTGTGTGTGTGTTTGCATGCTTGTGCGTGAGTCTTCAGTGTTTTTTCTTAGAAACTTATTCTCTTA
>OOFC01050972.1:5183-32797 GCA_900323345.1 Pseudochromis fuscus
CTGAGCACACCCACTCGTACACACACACACACACACACACAGATCCATATTAGTACAAATCATATTAATGTTTTTTTAACTCTCACAACAGAGGCGGCACCATGCAGCAAATCAGTCCTAACAAGAATTGTTCAGCAGTATTTGCTACACCCCGCTACAGTCAATGATCATTTTTATTTTCATAATTAATTAATTAATTATTAATTTATTAATTGTATTATTTGGTTGAAAGAGAGCTGCTCTATGGCAGATTTGCCTCTCAAAGGACCTTTCTTTCCAGACTGAAAGATGCACAGCCAGGGCTCACAAAGGTTGAGTCTTGCAATGTACCACATGTCTGGTACAATTATTCACTACAAGAAGCGAGGTATCCTTCAGGGAATTAAGCAGAAATGATGAACAAATGTTGCCTACAAAGTGTCAAACTGCAGAGGTGTGAAATACTTTCTGTTCTGGTTTCTATGAAGAAGCAGAAAACGCTGGGTTTACTTTCATGTAGGAAATGGTATCATATAAATATATGTAGAAAGCAAAGCTGATGTAACACAGCATTCAGGGTATACTGGGTGTAGCAATTCACAAAGACTAAATTGAGTTGGTTAGTCTTGCTGAAATTTTAAGGTAGAAAAAAATTAAAAAAAAAAAAAAAAAAAAAAAAAAGGAGGCCTGGTGGCTGCAAGATTCAGCCAATGCAATTTGGAACCAATAATTGTGTGATGGTGTGATAAAAATGAAAATCATCACAATCTGGACAGCTCAGACTGCAACTGTCCCATAGTCGGGTGAGTATGGCTGTAAACTGGTCAATAGAAAATAGCTTAAAAGTTTTCTTTACAACAACTTCAAAAGACAATATTATTTCTGACAGCTCCTTTCACGCCTCCGAGAAGGCAATAATTGTGTGTAGCGAGTGCGATGAGAGAATTTCAGCGGCAGAAGACAGGTACATGTGTCACACAGATAGAGGCTGCTAAACGCTTGGATACCTTTGCTGGTTACTCTCTCACAATTTTATTTGACTTGTGTTTGGATGCACAATTATGTATCTTTTTTTCATGTGTTTGTGTGTGTGTGTGACTCTTTCTTGTGTGTCCAAAATAATTGAATTTGTTTCAAAAGCTCTCTATATATATATATCAGCCAGGATTTTTTTTTTTTTTTTTTTTCCAAAAGGCCCTGTAAATGACTACTGACAAGCACACAAGCATCCATGCTAATTGCTAGGAAGGTCAGGGCGGCAGCTTTCTGCTCAGCGTTGCTGTGAACTAGTGCCATGTGTGGCCGTCACTCACCGCTGTGAAAGACAGACACTATCGCTGTGTGCACCAGAGGGTGCAACAACACTCACAATATCTCCAACTCATTATTTATATAACTTCATTTATAACACACCACTGACTGGACACAAGGTTTTTTTTGGGTTTTTTTTTCATTTTGCAGTACACATAACTCAGTCAAGTCTGCATCATGCCATGTGTCTATATACTCTATGTGTGTATATACTGTAGATGCATTCTCACTGTAAATCTTATGCCAACAGTAAGTGTGATTGTTTAATCACAAGCCAGTAGAGGTAGGAAGGATTGGTGCTGGGGAGGGTGAGACGTGAAGGCATAAAGCTAAATGATGGAAATCCCTGCTGTCACCCAGTGTCCCTGCCGCATGTTCGCTCAGGATGCTCATCCGTCTCAGCCTCCCACTTTAGCAAAGCGGTCTAAATAAGGAACACGAGAGGCATCCTTGGCAAAACCCTGAACCTGTCCACAAGGTCGGCTATCCCGCTGGGGCGCTGGGTTACCATCATCGGGGTCTGAGGCAATCAGGTGTGAAGATGTGCACTAAGGGAACCTCCACTTCTGTACGAGAGGAAGTGGGAGGGAACTGTACTGAGGATTTGAAAAGACTGCGAGAGCAACGCTAGCTTTAGCCTTCACTGTGCACTATTCAACATTTATTTTTCTGTGTCCTCCTATCTGAACTTTGTCTGAATCTGCTTCTCCTATCTGATTATTTTTTTTGGAGCACATTGAATTTCTTTAGTGCATAAATAAACTTGCTTTGCTTGAACAAGCCTGTTAAAAGAGCCCTACACACATCATTTTACTGAAACACTCTGACAATATAAATTATTTAAGCAGTTCAATCCATAAAGTACTTAAAGGTGGTGATTTACATAAAATTAAAGTTTATCCTCAACCACAAGGATGAGCTGCATTGGAGCATTGTTCGATTTCTCCTCCTTCAGATGCCTGAGATGCAGCACATTTGCACAAGTAAGGTATGATAATGTACATTCATCTCCCCGAAGACGAGAAAAAAATTGACCCGAGAGTGAAACATAAATTGTTTTCTGAAAGTCTATGAGCGCGTGTGACGCACCGAGAGAGCTCACAAACGCCATCTTAGCGTTTTTGAATACATTTCATCTCTTCAACATTTTCAAACAATAACCTCCTGCTGCCATATTGAAGATGCAAATGTGATGCAGGTGTAAGTGACTGTACAGGTTGATGGATTGAATTGCGAGACTATCAGGTGTTTCTGGATCTGGCACATCTGGCTGCTGTCTGGCTCTGTGTGACCATTTGCCCTTCTCTTTGATAGAAGATTGACAACACAATTTTAGGCAAGATTTTATTGACGGTATCAAAATAACATATCCATCTAGCAGACAGTTAAAAACACAGCTTTCCACTGAATTTCTGCAAAACCATCATAAAACTAAAAGATCCACAATATACATTTCCTTTGTGGTTTTTTCTTCAAGCAAGAGAAGTAGTAGAAATTAAATTTTAGTTGGACTTAACCTTAAGTCCTCCTAATGCTTGACACATACAAGTTGCATACTGTGTTGCTGTGACAGCTACGCTAACATGAGCGTTTGGTGACGGTTGCCAGAGACGACAGAGACCCTGTTACACATCACGTTTGTTTTCAACCTGTTTGTCTCCCCTCTGTCTGCGGTGTCACTCCTCACACACAGCTGCCGAACTCAAACACAGTGCAGCGTTTTTTCAAGTCTCCTTCCATTTAACTTATTTATTTGATTTTTCATCTAATTATTATTCAATGATGGCCCCACTCTCCCAATGACAGGTGATATCTTGTGTCCCCAGTATCAATTTTAATGTTGCTCACCAGCTACAAACACATCACGGTGGCTCGTGGGCTTTAATAGATTATTTTGTGAGCTGTCAAGTCCAGGGCCTGTAATAATGTGACAACGGCTCATTGACTTTTAATGGGATGCAATTTGAGCTGAAACTCGGGTGTTTAGAGCAGCAAAGTGAAGGCAGACAGCAGAGTGATGCCCCCGATTCCCTTAACTTGTGATGTTTCCTTGAGTTTTAAATGTGGCGGTAGGAGGTGAAAAAGGGAAACACTGCATGGAGCTGTAAATCTCTCCAAGACAACAAGGAGGGGCAACACAAAGAGGCGGCAAAGTCGGGAGTGTAACGCAGGAGAGAGTCATCAAAGTCATTCAATGACAAGCAGACAGATGCAATATATATTAGCTCTGAGTAGATGATGACACAGAGCTGTCCGATGTGGCCGTCACTCAGCCACAGATCTAGTTCATAAACGCTGCACATGGATGTGTGACCTATGCATGAACTGAGGGTTTTTCTGCTGCTTGGATGCAGATGAAAATGATATAGGGATTGTTGGTGTCGGATGGAGAGGTGGAGGCAGCCGGAGAGGGGTGGGATGAAAACAGGCCCATTTTGACATTGCCTTTTCTGACATTCATAATGCCTAAAGGACACAGTGAGCATCCAGCGTCCTCCTCCCCTGTCGCTTTATGACAAGCTCAGACACTCCACAATCTGGTGGCGCCCAGGTACCATCACTCCAGTCATTATCTTGCAAAACCCATTCCATTTGACCTCTGCAGTTGATGCGCGTTATTCACGACAGGAAGCGCTCCAACATGCACCTCCACTCTGGTGAAGGAGACACAGGAGCTAAAGAGAGCGTGAGTGAGTGAATGACAAACAGAAGACAAGAAGCGAGAGAGAGAGAGAGACGCTAAAGACAAGAGCCAAAGACCAGAGACATGGAGACGATGCGTTTAAAGAGACAAAGTGATGAAGAGTTTAACAACTCAGGGGAGACAGATCACATGCAGTGAGTGGTGCACCTCCATTAAATACTGTGGTCACCTTCAAACAAAAATAAAATGACCGCTGTGTGTCTCCACCCCATGGCCAACACCCCTCCTGCTTCCTCATTAGAGCATAAGTATAGCTCTAATGAGCAGGAAAAAGCCTCTGTGTAGTGGGCAAGATGAATAGATGCAGGAGGCTACTTCACACCCCGATGCCTGATGCCAGGACGGCGTCTCTTGCTCCATAGAAAGGCGCATTCTTGTAAGTCCTTCAGGACCAAAGGGCCCTAAGAGGCCCTAATTACATCATGCAACTAATTATCCACAAAGCTGTTGTCATGGTAGCTGTTTAGTGTTGGGGAATGCTTCAGTGGAGAGAAAAGGGCAGCCTTAAAGAAAGGAGCACAGAGAAACTATAATAAAAGCAGATTTTGTTGACACATACTGAACAAGCAGGTTACATCTACGATGAGGACACTAACATCCCTTTGTGTCACATAGACTTTTGTTTATAAGCTCTTTTATTTTGGCAAAGATTTGCAGGGAGCTGTGGTGAGCAATACCAGAAAGTATGATATGTGAGTGGCATATCATATTCAGAGGTGTTTAAGACCTCTGGCAGCTAGTGATATTTAGACCTGTCACTCTGCAGTATCATGCCTACCATCTGAAATAGGTTTTTCTCTTGGGCTGGTGTAATAAAAGGGCACATTGGCCAGAGCACGGGGCATTACCAGTTTTACATAATTCGGATAAGTGTCAAACTCTTAAAGGAGGATGAATGTAGCCCGGCCTTTTTTTTTTAGAAGTATTTCCAAGTGGTTGAAGCTTTTCACCTGAGATGATGTCGCTCTCTCTTCCTCCGCTCTGTGCCTTCATCTGCACTCTGAAAACCTCTTATTCTGCAGGAACAGGGGTAGAGCCCATCTTTCCGAGCACTGAGCAGGAGATACGAGCAAACACCCTGCACCACTCGCCCGTCTGCTGCGGGATGAGCGACGGACCGACGTTTAGAGCTGCTGCAGCAATTTGGTGTCTGCAGTCAACCTACACGTTGACGACAGCTTTTGGGCTGTGGGAGCGCACCGGAGGATGCAGGTGGAAAAGATGCGCGTTAACACTTGGAAACCCCACACAGATACATATGCTGGAGGACAGTGTTCCAGAGAGTTAATGATGCTACTCACTAAGTAAAAGGCCTCCTGAACCACAGCAGCCACGCTTTACATCTGGCTCGAAACGCTGCAGAAACTGAGACTGAGATGAAGCGATAACAGCAGCATTCATTCAGTGATAATGACAAAAAAGTAGTTTAAAAAATGTTACATTCAAAGTTGAATTCAACTTATTTTGTTAATCCAATAACTTTACTTTAGCTACTTTTGCTAAACTGAAATATATTATGTACAATTTATTTATATGTTATATAAAAGCAAAGCAAAAGAAGATTTGAGCCATTGAAAAGATGGTTTAATCTTTTAATCTTGCCTGATTTATTGTGCACTACAAACAACAACAAACAAGCGACTGCTCCTCAGGTGTGTTGCCACAAGTATGAAGTAGTTTCATCCTTCAGTTTTAAACCAGTTATTAACCTGAAATCTTGTGTCCGTGCTGCAGGTCATGGTGACAGATGAACTTTGCTACCATTAGATAACTTTCAGATATTTCAAAGTATTGAATGAAACTGATGTAGCATCTCAACATCAGAATTCACCCTTAACTAAGCAGACAAGCAATCGTTAGCGTGGCAGCATTTGTCAATCAATCAATCAATCAATCAATCAAATTTTATTTATAAAGTGCTTTTCATGCAAAAAAATGTATCACACAGTGCTTTACAGGTTAAAAACAAGACAAACAAAACATTCCCTTGTGCCCACCCAACCACCCGATCCACAACCACCCAGACATATATCCTGCATGCTAACGTGGTTATTTTGTGTCCACAAAATCCTGCAGGACCTACAACATGTAAATGAAAAAAAAATATAAATAAATAAATTATATACTATATAAATATATATATATATATATATAGTCAGGGCAACGGAAATAATGGAATGGATTTGTGTGTGTGTGTGTGTGTGTGTGTGTGTGTGTTTCCTTGCTTGTTTCAATGTGTTAATGGAGGCTGTGTCACAGCATAATGTAAATGATCATCGTGTCTGCAGTCAAAATATCTTGTCATTGGTTGGATCCAGAGAACATCAGCAAACAGAAATGTTTTACAAAATATTATAACAAACTATATTGACAAATAAAGGAGGAATATGTTTGACTGGTCAGATAAATATACCAACGGTTTATTTACATATCAGCATATTCACTGGATTTTGCCCATTGAAAAAGGATTTTGATTCTTCCAGAGTTTTCCTGGATCTGAGTTGTTTAAGGTTTTCTCCAGAAGTTACAACCAGTTTTTTATGGACGTACATTTAGTAAAGCATACATTTTCTTTGCAAAAATAATTTGGATTTATTAAATTTCCATTGTTTTTTATCCATTTTTTTTTTAGGATCAATTGCATACATGTTATGAAACTGACCACAACTGAAGGCAGCACAACCCACAACCTCTGTCTGGTAAAGAAGGATCATTTGTGTAAGTTAAGCAAAAAATATTCAAGTTGTGTAAAAAGTAAGCCATCATTTACTGCATTTAAGAATCGTTTCTGCAGTTTCTCATGAGAAACAGATTATACTGTACACAACTACAGATTATTTTACTATCTATCTGTCTGGAAAGAGTGTTTGAAAGCTGCACAGTATGATTATTACACAAGAAGATTATCATACAAGTTTTACAGATTGCATAACAGTTGGGTTGTGGCACGAAAAATGATGGAGTGGTAAAAGTAATTGTCTTCCATGAGACATGAATGGGTGTTATGATTAATCTGTGCTCTGCAGAACAAGCCGAGCTCCCACATTATCTAAAACAATGACTTATTGATCTGCAACGCTCTGTCGTTAAGACTACATTTTTTAAAGCAAAGGTTATGGAAAAAAGAAAAACAACAACAAGAAGCTGTGAAGTGAGAACTCAACATTAAAGTCAGTAAGTTATGAGTCTCCAGGAGAAGGTGGCAGAGATTCATCAAGGCCCGCACAAACTAGAGGAAGAGAGTGGTTACTTGAACTCAGTGATGGATTAAGCTGTCTGATGCTGCTCATGACTCATATAGAATAATCATCGTTTAGACCGGGAGTCCATAGTGTATTACAATTGCATGCTGAGAAATTACTAATACAGTGCAGCACCCCGGCACAAGATTATGGATTTTATCTATAACCATCTTAAATCCAGGTTATGCAGTAAATTCTGCTGCAGGTAAAATGGTTTCCAAAAACCACCTACAAAATTAAACAGTCAAAGAGGGCCGGCTGGTATTTCATCCTAACTCTCTGACATTCTGATGATGACTAGTTTAAATGCATGCTCTTAAAATATCAAAGCAATATATGCACAGTGAGTGCGCTGCTCTGCTCAAAATGTCAGAACGTGTTCGTGGAAGCATCGTTTTTTAAGCTGCTAAAATTGCTACAATTTTATTTTTCAGTACATTTAATATTGCCAACAGCCCTGCCTTGGTGTGCGCAAAGTTTACATTGAACAGACAAATGAATGTAATGAGGGGATAACAGATCATTGAAGCTCGGCTCACTAACAGCCTCTATCCAAAATAGCATCTGCAGATCCCGTGTTTGCAGAGCAGTCAGTCGGAAACAATGATGCATTACATTACTGGCCACTCAGAATTCATTGAAAAACCAATGGCTTCCTCAACACATATACAGAGGTCCAATTATAATAACCTGTTTTCGATAGCACGGAGCATGTAGTGGGGGCACTCAGATAACTCTGGACTAACTGCTGCCACAGCCTAATGGACCCTTAGTGCATGCAAAGAATTACTTCTTCCTATAATTGGGATTCAAGTTGCATTTCAAGGTGCAAAAGTAAATGTAATGAGAAACAGCAGGAGAGCTATGATAAAACAACATACTCTAAATGCTGTCAATTTGGCAGTGGAATTGATTAATTGAGTCATTTGACATGCCTGCTCACTTGCCAAACAACTGCTTTTTCGCCATGTCTCCAAGGAAATCACTCTTAACTAAAGTTAATAGGCTGGAACACTTTGGGAGTTAGTGGTGTGAGACCACACATAAACATCTGCCAATCAATCAGATCGTGTCCTCTTGCAGGCTCCGCGTTCCTACATAGTCATGCTTTACGTCTCTGCGCAGAGACATTGACAAATCCCGATGTAACTGACAGGCCTCGGTGAAGATGAGATAATTCCTGAGGGGTCAGCACTGCTGCACTCACATTCCTTACAACCCCACCCAACAACAGTCCAGATAGACAGTGTGTGTGTGTGTGTGTGTGTGTGTGTGTGTGGATGTGGGGGGGGGGTGGCAGTCACAGAGAAGACAGGGTGCCAACACAAGCACAAATTCTGCCCTCGTGTGCACTTCATACACATGTCAGCCATGACAGCCACTCCACTTATATGGTCTAATGAGGAGCCTCAACACCAGCATGTGACACATGCTAGAAAAAGTGAGCACGGTGGAAGACATGGTCTTGTCTGGCATTTTTGAGAGCTTGTCATTTTTTTTGTTTTGTTTTTCAGAAGGGTGTGTGTGTGTGTGTGTGTGTTAATAAGTTTCAGTGATGTTTTGGAGCAGTGTCAATTTTTGTCAACAAAAACTGTGACAAAAGACATTCATTGTTTTTTTTTTTTTTCATTTTCTCAACAAAAACAAAGCTAAAACCACATGCACATTTTCTGTCAAAAGACTTCAACTAAATCACCGCTGGGTGCCAGAATCACTGCTGTGGCAGAATAAGAGTTTAAACCAGGCCAAAAGATGTGTTTTTGTTCAAGGATAATGTTCTGTTTTCTATCTCACTTCTAGTTTGCCTCTAAGTATCAGCAGCGTTTACACTGAGTCACAGCTGGCAGCTGCTTCTTCCTCTTTATTCCACATCTGCATGACCTTCTGGCTCCTCTGAGGATACTGCAGTTGGTAGCACGTTGGCAAAAAAAAAACCCCTCAAATGCTGTATTACCGCATTGCATTAGAAACTTTACCACCACACAATGAACAGAGGGAATAATAAATACAGATGAAAAATATTGTGAAGCTGGAGGAGAGGCGCCTCTCAAGCTTCTGTCCAATTTCCATAACTCTGGCCTACATGGAAAATGTAGACTTAAGACAACAGAAAGATACTATGAATATATGAATTGCTTTCTCAAAACAACATCTTCTGTCAAATCTCAGGTGAATTTTGAAGAATATCCTCCTTCAACTCTTTTACGTGTACCACCCGTTTGACCCATGAGTCATAATTCACATTTATTGAAGTGCCATTGAGTGCATGGAAAAAAAATAAAAATACATAAATGAGAGTAAGAATAAAACTGTACACTGTATCTATACACCAGGAATATGGCACATTGAGTATAAAAATCTCTCCGTAATGAGTACTGCACTTGTGTGTGTTGTGTTGGATGTGCTGAAGGCCATGTTGACTATTATGGATTCAGTGGTCTTAAGGTAAGATAAATGTAAATTCTTCAGTTCCTCCATCCGGCCTGTTTGGTTTTACATTGGTTATGAAGTATTAAACATCTTAGCTCTGCGGGTGCACAGACTGGTGGTTAGTAAGGTCATATTCAGTGTGAGAGGCTCAGACATGATCACTGTGCATCCATAAATGAGGAAGTATCCTTGACCAAGATACTTAACCCCTACCTGCTGCACTAACTGGCAAGCCCTGCAGCTATAAGGTGAGGAGGGAATTTCATCCACAGGTTTTGTAGGGGGAAAAAAAAAATCCCCCACACACACACACACATACACAAAATGTGAACTTGAATGGGGGTGTGTTTAAAAAGACAAGGTTTAAACTAGATCCTCTGTATCTGGTATTACTCCCTAAATGTAACATTGGAAATAAAATGTCAAGGCTCGCCTAATTTTGTTTTTACAAATCCTGCACTTCACAGAATAACTAAATAACAAGAAAACATTTGAAGGTGTGTTTTATTTCACACAGATTCAAATAGAAAATCAGTGGAATCAAATTAACCTTTTTTTTATTACTTTACTTTCTAGTTTAAGCTTTTTTCAAACTAAGAAAACATGTTATCCTCACCTTGCAGCTTGATCCAATTTCACTTGTGTTTTCTATATTCACAGCTTTTTTTTTTTTTTTGTTGGTTGTCTCTGTTTTTGATTGTGTTTTTTTCTGCTTTGTAATATTTTTCAAATTCTGCACAATGGCTTCAGATCAGTAAGGATGAGTTCTTAGTTTGTGTTTTGACCAATTGTGTGTTTTTTTTTTTACCCCACACTGTTGCAAAGCCTGGAGAATAACGACATCAAAATACAATGACCACACATTGCAGCTCGAATAAAACAAAAACACTCCATGCAGCGAGCAGCTTGCAACTAGATAGATCTTGCTAGGTCTTTGGCTACAGCCTCTTCAATTCAAATATAGATGCAGCACATGGATTTTCAGATCTTGTATTGCAGTTAAGATTTTAAACACTCATATGAAAAGCCATATGCTGATGTTCTCCGGGGAAGATCTACATCTATCATCACAACTTGACAAGTAAAACGACATTATGTTGGCATCTTATTGTTCAAATTCAGCTGTCATGTAGCCAAAAGCAATTGTAGCAGTTTACAAAATACATTCTGCTCAGTGAGGGACAGTCAAAAATGGATTGTACTTGTCGCTAAATTACTCAGATCAAGAGAGTTTAATGACTATAAGGAAAGCTGTGGCACATTATTTCACAGGATACAGCTGATCATCAGGGCAGAGACACTTAATTAAGCCATGTCCTTTAAACTAATCAAAGCAGTGGGCGTAAAGTGTTTTTAAAAATAGCAAACACTTCTGTCGTCTCCTGTAAAGAAATGCAAATTGTTAATCAAAAATTAATGCTTCGTGTTAAAGCGACAGTTTGTCCTGAAGTTTTATCCCTGGATTCACCTGCTATGTAAAAATGTGTGATGAAGTATATCTGTAGGCTATCAGCACTGAGGTCATGTTAATTACAACTTATTAAAACCACGTTTTTCTTAAAAAGCCGTCATTTGCAAATCTTTTTTTTTTTTTTTTTTCAATCACATAATGCCAACGGACCTGAAATAATTAGTGTTTGGTCTAATATGTGATGATTTTCAGCTCTGGTCATGAAAGACAGTTGGAGAAGGATTCGCTAAACGTCATGTTGATGTGAAGCTGCGCAGTGTGAACAGACAGGCATCAAAAGTGCAACGAAAGTGCAACAAACTACAGCTGAAAGGAACCCATCCACACATGCAAACTTAAGCACCATCAACAATCAATAGCTTACAGATGCATTAATAATTGAAAAATTCAAATTAATTAAACAGCAGTGATGTCAGTCACATAGAGTCAAACCTGAAATATCCAGCACTCCACATGCAGGACACTGACATCTTCTTTAAGGTTGTACAGGTTAACCAACGTGAATGGGTAATCAGTTTAAACGTCAAAGATGTGAGCGCATTGATTTGCATCCCTGTGGATCAATATAATGTAATACGAACCAGATCATGGTCCAATTTTAAAGTTATTAATCGGTCGACTGAAGCAAAGCAGAAGTCTTGTTGATGTGGGATTATTGTGTTACTTAAACACAAGTTACATTAGTGTAGCGACGCATACGAGTGAAAAATGTGATACAATTTACAGTGCAGCATATTTCCATATTTCTCCCTCTAACTGTCAAACCGAGGCACCTGGACATGTCTGGATGAGACAGACTTAGGTTTGTTCATACAGAAATGACCACAGTTGTTTTCTATTTTCCCCCATGCCATTAAATAAATAAATGCTTGGGTTTCCTTGGAGATTGATGAAGTATATAAAAGACCAGTGAATCCCAAATACTGCCAGTTTTCTAGACTGGTTTTATTTGAACCCTTTAACACCTGAGCCTCCAAATTTCCACCTGGACTTTTTATGCTTGTTTTGATTTCAAATTCAAGTTTAACAGGCAAAATCTAACATCCATGTGCAGCTCCAGTAGTTTTGTTCACTAAAACTCTATAGTCAAAATCCATTTTTGTGTTTTTGTGTTATTCATTCTTCACCATCACTGTTATTACACTCTTCCTTCTGAGAGACCTGCTGGTGAAATTACCATAATGACACCAAGTGCAACATCTCTGCTCTCAGGAACAATTGCATTTTTTTGATTGCGCAAACATTGACATAATTACGGTAATCCAAAGACGCATGTGCAGACCTGTCACCGACGACATGCTCAGAATTAAAGGGTTAATCAGCTGTAAAGAAAAACATCAAATTACACTGCACTCCTAATAACTGTTCTCTAAATATGCATGACCTGTGTTAAAAACTTTCAATGAACACATACTCCGTTCATGCAAGATGAATGTCTGTTATTGTAAAGAGTAAGTAATGGTGCATGGTATCTATGCAGTGCAGTGTAACTGATATATTACAGTCATGAGACAGGCTGTGGTTTTTGACATGGTCATTAGATACCAGCTTCTCCTTCAAGAAATGAAATGTCTTACTTCTCCATCTCTACCTGGGGTAAACTTCACCTTTCCCTTCTCAACACCCCATTTGAAAAGGTATATTACTATAAAGCACAGCTCATTAATATATCTGTACCCTGATAAGGTTAATTTACTGATACAAGTACAAGTACTAAAGAGATGGATGGCTGCTGGTTCCATTAGTTCAATTATATTACCAATGTATCTCCAGTGCTGGCCTCAGTCAGGAAATGATGACCCGTGCTGTATTTTTGCATGAGTACCTAATGATATAGAATTAGTATAAATCCCACTGCAGCCAATACGTTTGCTGGATTGCTTTTGTACTTGATAACACAATTAACTATTAAAAGAGTAGTGAATTTAGTTGAGGGGGATACAGTTTTAAGAGTTGCATCAGAGTTGCAAACACACAAATATTTAATAAGATGTTAAAATAAATCTGCCTTGGAGATATTTAAATATTTGTTAGTTCTCTTTGGCACATAATTCAGAGCCACACACGTTTGTTTACAAATGTTCACACCTGAAAACTGACATCCACACAAACATGCAGCGCATACACACATTGGAGTACACACCTCTCCCTCGCTGCTTGCATAAGAAATTATGTTTATGCCTTCAGCACTGGGTTGATAATACTTCTGTAAATATAGATTGTTCATGGGTAGTACATTATAGAGCCTCAGCTGTGGCTGTGCATCTACTGAGACACAAGGGCAGGGACCACAAACAATGACAAAAAAAACAACAACTATATGTATTTGCAAATGGAAAAGTTTATCTTGGGGACGAACTTTTAGGGGAAGAATGATGAATTCCTCCGAGTTATTGGCTCCTGCTGTCAAGGTTGCCAGTTTGTCTCAGACAATTTTATTCAACTGGCAACAGCCACCATGAGAGTTCATATCAAATATCTGCTCTCCTTATTATTCTAATGATCACTGTCAATCTTGATGGATTAGTGTATGCATTATCGACCTGAAGATATGAGAGAGAGAGACAGACTCAGCATGCATCACTGAAGGAACAGTTTGGTTTTATGGGCAAACCCATTAGGCGCGTTAATCAGGATAAAATGTCTATCTCATCTATTTTCAGTGGCTGACCGCAATAATGAGTCATTAAACATTGTGTTTCAGAGAAATCCATCTCCATCTTGGCCCAAAGATATTCTGAGATTATTCATATTATCTCTTATTCTCCACCAAAGTATAGGATCAGATCAAATTTTAAAGACATCTACTAAGGAAGATGGACAGAGATTAAATAAATTAAAAAAAAAAAAAAATGTTTTAAAAGGTTAATGAGGAGGTAAGTATTCATACTCAGCCTCTATGCTTATTGAATCATCTTGTACAGAGGACATATTTGTGCACTGTGCCAACTCATCCTGTCTGATGAAAGGACTGTCCCCTATCTCATTTTATGTGAGGCTCAATGATATTTGTAGTCATCTGTTATGACATTGGCTGTGTTTACATGCGCACAGTATCCTGGAGACACACACATTTCCAGTCTGAAGTCATCTCTCGAATACACAGATTCAACACACATTTCCTAATACGGCTGCATCTATATAGACTTAGAAATAAGCACAGTCTGTGTATTCACTGTCAAATATCATTGAGGTCTGCTGCTGGAACACTGACTATGATTTTAGCCCTATATGTGGAATAAAAGTGCATATCTGATCATTTAGTTTGTGCATGCCTTTGTAGAATATCACAGTAATCCAAGCGTGCATCAGTCCTTTTATCAATCCATTTATGTTTGTTGTGATACACAGGGAATACAAGAAATAAATAAAGCGACACTATTGTTACCTCTGCCAAGGGGGTTATGTTTTCGCCTGTGTTTATCTCTGCCTATCTGTGAGCAACAGTACAGAAAAACCTATGAACACATCTCTGTGAAATTTATTTGGAGAGGTATTACCCAAGAAACAAATTATTACATTTTGGGCAAGATCAGAGGATGGGATCCTGTTGGGAAAAAAAAACAAGAAACATCCAAGAAAATCTCAGGAAAACAAGTCAGTGTGGCTGTTTCACCACAAGAGGGCAACAGTGTTCAGTCTATAGCATCAGTACAGCTGGATTATGCCCTGGTGGAGCTTTGTGTTCTCTCTAATTCTAATATGCCTTCATTTTGTTGAAAGATTTTTGCACCTAAGCTGTAAAACTAAAGAGAAGCACATTTGAATGTATTTTAAACAATGTGGAAATATATGCTACCAAAATGAACAACTATAAATGGCTGAATTGCAGCTGCACAGAAAACCTTACAAGGTAAAATCAGAGGTTAGAATAAATCAAAATTCACAATATTGTGTAAACTGTGGGTGGTGATCCTGAAATAAGACCTTCAAAAAATATGTAATTTCAAGGATAAAGCTGTCTTTGTGAGAAAAAATAAATGACACCAGGAAATAACATTTCCACAAAGGAAAAAAATGTGCAATCTCCTGGTGTGAAGAACAAAGTAAGAGTGAGAACACGTGTGGCCACACAACCTGGGAACCTTATTGATTTAGTTAATGAAAGGATTTCCTGTTGGTTTAGCAGCACAAGGGGGAGCTGAGCTCATCACATTTCGAAGTCTTTACATACAATTGCTTAAGGTAGCACAACGAGAGCTAATGATTCTGTAAAGATTCTCCATATGAACCACGCCGTGCGCCTCTAACTGGCTTCATTACAGCAGGTTACTGAAAGCACAGACGCAACAAGAAACACGGAGCGCTGGCAGGAATCAGCCAATCAGAACGCAGTGAAAATAGAAACGAATGAAAGTGTACCATAGATATTTAAGTCTGCAGCCATTTACTGTACATCAGAGGGATTTTTTTCAAAATGGATTCAGGCTTGGATAATGGGACAGACTTGGCAAATGCGAACGTGACACAGCATTTGAAATCGTCACTTATGAATTATGAAAGCTTTTGTAGGGCTCCACATTTTATTGCAGGACAAGATGTATCTTGCGATTTAATGAGATGTGATATCGCTTTGCTTAGTGATGCTCATGCAGTGAAGCAGTGACTGGGAAAACAGTTTTCCCTCAAGATCTAAGACTTTTTTCATAATAGTCTCGCTGGTCATTTACAGAAATGTATGGATATTATACAAAATGAAAGGTATAGAAGCTGTTGCTGCTAGTTTCTCAAATTCCACAATTAAAACGTCTAAATTAAAAAATAAAAAGAGTAACATCCAACATGTTTCATGGATCTGTTTTTCCCTGTATTTGATTAAGGCACTTATTAGAAACACTTCTTATTTGTGAAAGCTAATGTTTATTCCACCTGAGATAAGCAACACTGTATCTGCAGGCCACAAAACTGTGTGTGATATTTTCTCCCATGTTTGGGGTTAATGCGATAGCAGTGTGCCCTGGTATCTTTTGAACATAGAAAGTGTGCAAAGGCAGAAAAAGGGGTTGGGAAAACACTGCCTGAGGCTGTGTACTTGCTGAAACTCTGAAAACTGTAATCCTCAACAAAATATGCCGTGGCCTGTTGTAAAGCCATTGCTGTAGTCGTAGTAGACTGTGTGGATAATATGAAGGTTTCTTAGGATTTGCTTAAAGTAAATTTGCGTGCTGGGTGTGGATGCATATTTTTTTTTGCTCTTAAATGAATTGTTTAATCGTTTGCCTCCCTGCAAGTGTTGGGATGCTTATGAGTTTATGTAGACTTAATTTTTTTCAGTTGTTTGCGTGTATGAATACACATTAGTGAGATAGCAGGGACATCTCTGTGTGTGTGTGTGTGTGCGTGCATGAGGGTCCATAAAAGGCAATAATCTACAAAACAAGATTATTTGCATTTGCTTTTGAATTAGGTTGCCAGACTCCTCCGCCTAGACTTTAATCAAGCATTTAATCAATTCACCACTTACTGCTGGGTGGAAACCCTTATTTCACTCACCCCAATGTTTTAATCCCCACAGCCCTTCCCACAAAGCAGACCTGCAACACGTTTCAACATCCATCCACACGGCAAGCGTTTAAAGCAGAGATGCAATCCATTCAACAGAATTCATAATGCATTTTTGTTTATGCTCCTCACAATAATGATTCAACCTACAGCCAGTTAATGAGAGCCTTTATAAGTATACGAGCAGAGAACAAACACAGAACATCGTAATAACACCACCAACATAATGAAGCAATATGAATTATTTCCATTGGCCCCTTTAGATGAAGTACATTAAGAACTACCCCTACTGCGCTAAACAGAGCAATTACTTCCATGCACAGTTGTGTTAACTAACCCAATATAGATGGTTAAAGCTGGAGCGCTGCCTCGCCGTGCAGCTGATGTCTGGAGTCGGGGGGACAGAAACCATAGTAACCCCGCAGCTACAACGCTGATGCTCGTACAGTCAAGTGACAGTGAAGATGTCACGCACAGATGGCTGGAGAAAGTTCTTCTGTAAATCTCTATTGATTACCTATTGCTGACTCTTAGCTGCAGAGCACTTGGCAAGGGGTTGATTTTGTCTGGGTGCTGTTCAAAGCAGAAATACATCTGGTGATGGAGGAGCTTTTTTTTTTTTTTTTAGAGGGGGGGGTAAAACCTAAGATGGCATTTTGCAGTGATGACAGACTACAAAGCCAAACCGGAGACTTTTGGCTGCAAACCAGAGTGTTTCTTTCCAAAGTTCCCTCCATCTTTCCAAGTAACGCTTGTTGTACTCCCTCGTGCAGTTTTCTAAAGAATACCCAAAAGTACAAATGTGTACAGCTTTGAAAGGAGTATAAGTGCTACCTGCTTTTCAGACAACAAAAGTGGTATTTCATCCATCAGTGATTTAGACTCCAGGAGACAACATTATCTTTTGTAAGGAAAGAGGTCTCACCAAGGCCAGCTACAGTCTGATTAATAAAGCCATATGAAAAAATGAGAGAAAAAAAAAATCCTCATTCCAACAGATCAACACTTTCAAGTGATGCTGCAGTGAATGTTTCACATTGTCAGAATATAATAACTAGTAGTCCTCGGTTAATAAATCATCTGATAGTTCAGTCACAACAGGAAAGGACTGTTTGCTTTGTGTGTCGTCCTCTTAGCGACTGAACTGCAAGGGCGTTTACTACTCACTCAGGTCAGTCCGAGGAAGTCTACCCCTCTGAATATCAAACAGTCTACAGCTTCGTCACCTGCCCTTTTCTCTGCCGCTGACTTCATACATCACAGTGTTGTCTGGGCACAGCCCTTGGAACATGGAATTTATATAAGATTAAGGTTTTACAGTCAGCACAGTCAAACACTGAGGACACTGTCTCACCACAGTCCATACAACTGACGGCAAAAGCAACAATTTTCATAAAAGCAAATAATTTAACAGGCACCTGACTTTCTTATGTTGCTGTTGTGTCATAATAACAACACCAGTGATAATAAATATAATTCAATAATTATGATTCTATTCTGTTCTCTTAGTAGAGCAATTTATCAGGACTGCTTCAGTACTGCCAGTTCAGTATGTAAGCCTTACAGTAAATTAACTACTTTGTAGCTTGCATCATGCTGAGTGAACTGTGTGAGCAGCTTTAGAAGAGGCTAAGATGAAAGAGCAGTGGGTTTTGGACTAATTATTTCTGCTTACTTGATAAGGATAACTCTCCATGACCACAGGGCTAGCCCAAAGTCTGGCTGTGTGACAAGCGAGATCACTAATTTAAGAAGCAGCATGCACATCCAGACGAATCTGGAGCAGGTGACAGATCAACACAGGCTACAAAAATAACCTTTAATTTTCATTGATCCAGACGAGGTTAACAGAGCCGCACGTGCTCGTGGTGAGGCGGCTGCTTTCTTTCACAAATGTTCAATTTTGGATGATTGTTGCTTTTCTCTGGAGAGCCACAACAAAAGCTTTGAAAAATTCATCTCACCTTTCAGTCAACTTTCCTGCTTTTGTTTCTTTGTGTATTTTTCCAGCTCAGTGTGATCCGTGAGCATTAACAGATGATGTGGTATCACCACAATTGGAGTGGAGCTCAGTGGAGTTTGTTTTACTCCCCACTTGTGGATCAGGCTGATGCTTACATTTAGAAATTGTGACAATCTCAGAAGAAAATGTTTAAGTCCTGATGGATGGAGCATCCTGAAGCACAGGATATAAAATCAAGATTATCTTACATAGAGAAAGCTGTTGTGGTTTTCATGGTATTTGTGCCCATGGTCCCTTTGTAAAGTTAGTATCCAATTTACCAAGACAGCAGCTAATTACACAGAAAGACTGCCTTCTGGGCAAAGTGGAGCTGAGCTCAAACAGCGGTGGAATCAAGCAAAGGTAGAGACGACGGCAATAAGCTCCCAAAACAAGAGCGAATCTGTTTAGTGATACTGAAATAGAAATTCTTATCAATGAAGTAACAAGCTACATAAACCGTTGACTTGGATGTAATTCCACTCCACCTGAGAAAAAAAAAATCTCTGGGCATCTAGTGAGCATAAAATTAATGCAGTGGAAGTTACTGCATACTCTAAAAAAGAGATGGAGTAGAAGTGATGCTCAGAGGGAAAAAGGTTTCTTCTGGGGGGAGAGAACTGAACAGATTGTTCCCTTGAACTTTCTCTGGAGATTGTGCAGGAGGTAGATCACACCAATACAGCAGCTGACGTCAATCAAGAGTCAAGGTAATAACACATACTGTACTTGTACTACCTAAGTCTTTTTATAGCATAGTCATTTGGCATTCCCTACTTGGTGGTACAAAAGCAAATAATATATTCCAAGGTTTTATTAAAAACAACTTATTTTGCTTTCATTTAATGTATTGTGCTTTCTTTTACCATCATCGAGGCTTATATGAAGTCAAAATGTAATAAAAGTGCGTTTTCCCTAAAGTATAGTGACCTCCGCCACTGCTTTCATTTCATATACTTGGTCAACTGGGAACTTATTTCAAATCTGCAGAATTCATACAGACAACTGAGCGTTATAACCTTTTAGCACCAGCAGAACGCACATGCATCTACAACCTTTGTCCAATTCCTGATTGCGTGCAGAAGAAACATGAAGATGCAGGAAAGATGTGACATCTTGCTGAACATTGCTGGTCTCATGTTTCTCTGCTCCATTCAGCATCTCTGTGACTGGGCCATGTAATTCCCCAAAAAGCCCTTTGTTGAGAAGCATAGAGAAACGTGCAAAAACAATTATGTCTAAGCTTCTTTGTAATAATGAATCCAGCCCCCAAACATTTGTGGTAATTGCCGTCATTATTACGTGTCGTTCATATGCAATAAATGTGCAACGTCTGCTTTTGGCACAAAAACAAGAGACGAAAATGTGTTAAGAAAGTGTACGTAGAGATTGTAGTGGTTTCTGACCGTTAATGATGTGCACACACTATGAATGCTTTTGAATCTCAACATCTGCCTGACCTTAACATTTACAAATGTCAAGTTATTAGTAGAACATTCTGCATTGCTGTACACTTCCAATATCTCTATATCCTCAGAGGGATGCTGCCAGCATGTGGAGCTCATCTGTTGAATGTACAACTATTTATGACTGAACTGTGGGATCATTTTAATTCCATCAAAAAGCAAATATGCAGATAGAAATATAAAAATAAAGACATTTCACAAAATTAGTTCTGGAATTGGATTTTTTTTTTTTTAAATATTGATTCAAATTAGTTTATTATTGATTCTTTTACGATGTTTCATGGGAATGAAAATAATTTCTCCCAAGGTTTCATAGTGACAATACGACCACTTATTAACCTTGATGGAAAAATCACCTTGCTTTTGCTAAGCTGGCAATTTAGATGAGTCCCACCATACATAAAGAAACCCACAAAGCTCTCTTTGTTTCATTAAAAGATGAAGTCACAGCCTTCACTACTCTCCTCATAATTGCACCCACTTATTTTTTCATCTCATCACTTATGTCCTTGACAACCTCTCAATTTTTAATCTACTGTAGGATTTAACCTTCTTTGCTGGGCCGTGAATGCGCGCTTTGGTCACATGTTGTAATCCCGTCCCTGTCCACCTCTTATCATCGCTTTTCTGCTATGCACAGCAATACCTTCTGCTGTAATACTATACTTTGCTGATCCTGTTTGGACTTCAGACGTACTGTTAAGCAGAGTAAAACATATACGCTGTCATCAGAACCAGGAGGAAATGAGCTAGTTCAGTGGTAATAAAGGGGATGTTGGAGAATGAATAGAAACCACTTTGACAGCCCCTGGATACTTAAAACTGCCTATAACAATGAATCATATATTTATAAGAAATGCTGTAATCACTACTGCATTCATAGAAATACTATAGTGGTATGTAAATCTTATTAGTAATTTATGCAAAAGCATGTATTGAAATTTCTCTTTGCATCCAAACAGGATCCTTGATTTTTTCCTCTATTATGTACTGGTTTAAATGCAC
Source organism: Pseudochromis fuscus (assembly GCA_900323345.1). Taxonomy (NCBI): domain Eukaryota; kingdom Metazoa; phylum Chordata; class Actinopteri; family Pseudochromidae; genus Pseudochromis; species Pseudochromis fuscus. The sequence continues at coordinate 26,296 of OOFC01050972.1, forward strand.
CTACAGTTTTTCTTTTCTTTCTTGCATGAAGCACTCGTAGACTCACTGATAAAGATTATTGACAGTCAACTCTGCACATACTGAGAAACAAGACTTAAGACTGAAACTAATTGGGAAATATGAAGGTTGTGCAGCACTAGTTGAATGAACATAAAAGTGGTAGTTTAATCCTTTCATGGTGCAAAACCAAAGGTCAAATCAATCCAAATGAACTACTGCCATTTTACAAAATAAAACATTTGAATTGATGCGTACTTTTCATGCTGGTCCATATGGTCAATCATATCCAAACTGATCACTTAGAAAAGAAAGACAGTTTTTTTTTTTATCTGTCTTTACTGACGCCAGGTACAGCAGCAGGTTGCTTCCTTTCTTCTTTCGCCACCTTTAACTCTCCGTGATTGAACGCGATTTGCCTATAAGCTGTTTATATTACTGCAGTAAGCGTATCGCCAAGACCGTGTTTACAACAGCTTTTTTGTCATAAAGCTGTTTTTTTTTTTTCCCTTTACCCACTAAGATTTAAAATAGTAATAGAAGGCGGATATAGGCTGAGCAGGTGTTGTTTAAACCTCCAGCAGGCGTATCATTAATAACTAAGGTTATTTTAACTTCCCGTCGCATGCGTGCCTGATCATAAAAGAGTAAACGTGTTGTTTCAGACGGATCTTTTTCCTGGCTCAGAGTAGTTTAATCCCTTCGTCAGCTGATGCCTTTCCTCGTGGGTGGGGTTTTAACAATAGGATTAATATTAACTGCTGTGTAGCCTCAGATGGAATGATTAAGGAAGAGGAGTTATGAATAGCCCAACCCTACAACTGACACGATTCATCTCACTCTTTATTTTGAGATTATTATCTTTGAACACTGATAGCTGTGAGTGGTCCCATCAGGAGGAGTGAATGGGTGAATGGGATGGAAAAGGGGGATGGTGGGGTAGAAAGGATGAAACGTACATCGCCGGACTATCTCTGGAGGGTGACAGATGTCGACTTCACAATACCCTTTAATTCTAGAAAGAAGAGCAAATAGTCATCTCTCCCAATCCCATAGGATGTATCGTGCCACGGGAAGATGATGTACACATGGTAAAACTGCTGATGGCATTTATTTTGACATATATGTGAACTGTGAGGAGGATATAATATATAGGGATTTAAACCTCCCAGATTTGTTGAAAAAGTCTTTTATCAGGACGTGATTCCTGCTCAGCTGTCCAACATATACAGCTCTGCTATCTCTGTGTTGTTAAATAATGAAATAAAATGCAACACAGGGTTACTTAGAATTACATAACATCTGTTTTGTTATTGTGGGCATCAGATGTCCAACATCTGATAACAAGGACATTTCACTGAATTTCAATCCAGTCGGAGAGCACGCTGAATATTTCTCATTTCTATTGCCGCTACCAAAATGAAACTGGGCATGCATATTTATTGGGTTTGCATAGAAAAGAGAAGATTAGATAAAATGGCAAACAAAACTGATAATGCACACTATTGAATCTCGAATGTGACTGCATCCTGAAACTGGCATTCTCTATCCCTCAGTGTTACTGTGACATGATGGAGGTCTCACTATCCCGCAGAATGTAGCCTAATGTTCAGTCAGCTGTGACGAGGACTAATGTGAGCTTTCTCTTACATTCAGCTCCCTTTGGAAGAGGCAGCCACATGAGGGAGCGGAGCAGCTGAGTGGGTGCGTAAATCAAACTGCCAAAATGACAGGAATCAGTTCTATTCAACTCTGCTGCTGCTGCTGCTGCTGCTTTTTTTTGCCAATCAGGTGCCTCGCTAACATTTAATACATATCACCAAACCTTCATGCAAAGAGATACTGAAGCAATTTCCCGAATGTGAAAGCAACATTACTCGTAAGGGTCAGGAGCTGGATCAACTCAGAGCTGCTGTAATGTTGTCAGCACATCTATTAGGAATTTCCAAATAATTTCTTCAGTCCCAGTCCAAATCCTTTAATATTGAGGTTCTGCCAATATGTAGTTGAATCCAATATTTAGTTGTGATTTTCTTACATAACACAGCTGCAGAGCTAAAATAAGTCGACACAGTCCCCACTGGTGTTTTGGGTTATATTCATGGGAACGCAAGCATCAGTCTGAGGCAGGGAAGTTTGGTCCACCTCATTTTCTTTCCCAGTGTGAATGAAAAGTCTCAGCTGTATTTTGGTCCTGCAAATCATCTCAGACATGATGGAAATCAAAAACAGGAAGTTGTAATTGTAGCAACTTGCACTGCAGTTCCCTTTTGTGCAAACTTCTGTAGATCAGGCTTTAGATAGGATATATACTGATCCATCTTTATATTATAACATATGCACCATAACAAACACTGCTTTTTATCACAAGCATCTTGGACTTAAGAGTTAGTTTTAACTCATGGCAAAGCTTAAAAAATCACTTCTTGTCTGCCAGTGTACTGATCTTAAAGTGCACCACTCTCCAGGCTGAGCTCCACCTACTCCCATCCCCTCTTAGCATCACCTCCCTGTGCTTCTTTCTAAGTTTGATTAAGTACAAGTCACTGGAGGAGTTTCAGCACAAACTTGATCTGTGGCTGAGGGCTGACTTTTACTCTGCCGCACCGAAGCAAAAGATTTTGCGCAAGCTTTCCTTTTCCCCTATTCCCACTTGATATTCATCACTTTCATTAGCAGCCTGGATACTTAGGATCTCAACGTAATGAGAGGTCTAATAACCCCGGAGATAAATTAGTCTCCAAGTCTGTAGGGCTTTGCTACCCATTGTTTAAGGACAGGCAGCACAGGGGATACAAAATGACTTCATCACAACAAAAACAAGATTGAGATTTTGTCATATTTTTAGTAACTGTTGATTATGCCTGGCATGATATCAATTTATTTGTTTTTCTGGCTCATAACAGAAGATTTATCTGGTATCACAGCCTAGGACCACAGACTGTACACTGAATAGACAAATCTAACATGATGTCACCTTTTGGTTTGTGGACTTTGATATTTGGATATCACCATGTTGGTTTTGGACCCAGAAGTGACCATATTTGGATATGAAGGGAGGAGTAAGGAGGCGGGTCTGACCTTGTAACTTGTCGATCAAATTAACCACCTTAAATCTTCCTGTTTTTTCCTATTCACTGAATGACAAAATGATTTTCAGATTGACCACCAGATCACAACTGAGAAGAGTTGACTTCATAATAAATTGAGGAAAAAATATATTGATGTTTGTATTTTTATGATTGAAATTTCCGATTTTTAAATTTGAGTCAATTGGAGCCAGAGTTTTTTGGAGCAATCTAACTGCACTTCCTTCGCTAATATGTTCGGTCACTATGCAACATATTGCATGTAGCTCTCTGAGGCAATACACTTAATAATGTTTTTTTTTTTTTTTAAATGGCATTCAAATGACAGAACTGCAATCGTGCAACCAAACTATAAGCTGCTTATTAACTGTGTAATATTACAGCACGTCCATCCATTGGTCAGTAAGACCAAAAGTCATTTGACAGTGTGACTGGTGAAGTGTTTATGCTCTTACCAATACGCTGTCCGCGGTGCTAAGTGACTGTAAATATAATGGCATCAGCAACAGCAGCCATAAAGCTAATGACAAGTCATTTTAGCAGTTAAGCTTGGCAGTTTTGTGTAGGACACTGATACAACTGAGTAGAAGTATTTTTTTCAGAGGCTGTGACTTTGCTCAGGGTGAGGTCTCTGCTCACAGAAATCATGGATCATTTGATTTATTTATTTTCTGGAGAAAATGGAGGTGACATCTAATGTGCTGCAAATAGCAAGAATCCACACTGGTGGGGGGTGAATTAAAGAAAGCCCATGTATATTTTTTGTGTTGAAGATGTACAAATAAACCTGATCTCATGGAAAGACTTAAAATCACAGTCTAAACATAAGAACCCATATGACATCTGTGGAAAGCGAGGTTTCTTGTTTGATTTGTTTGGACATCTGTCTGATAAACCATTTCCTAAAAATCTGAAATTAAAAAAAAAAATGTTTGTAGATGTGATGAATGAGGGGAGACAGAAGTGCTAAGATGCTATGGAAACCCTCTCAAGCAGCACCTCTGCTCAGGCTCTGAACAAAAATATCTCCACACCAGAGGTGCATGACATACCACATATGACACTAATTAACATGGACACTCAACAGAGCACCAGCCAACCTATTTTGCTTGTGATATGTAAAAAAAAAAGAGAGAGCGAGTCAGTTTGCAGTTTCTTGGAAATGTAGTATAACATCAATACTTTCACTGACAATTCACTACCTGCCTATACCTTGTTTTTGTTCTTGAAAGCAAATATAGTGTGACATAATGCACTTGGAATAACAGTTTGTGAGTGTGTATATATCTGTACAAGGTAAGACTTAAAAGATCATGCAGAATTTCTTGTAACCGTAAAATCTGAAGGAACGTTTTGGCAATGCAACAGATAATGTCAGTTTCACACGGTGGTAGTTATGGCTGAATCACAGACTGGATATAGAAAGAAATATACCCCTATCCACCGTGCCTGACTTAGCACCAGTTCTTTGTGTTTCCACTGTGTAAGCACCAGCTCCAGGTCCTAAACACTGGCGTTTACCAGGCACCATCTTTTTGCTGGGCCAGAGCTAAGCACCGAGTACGTCAGGGGCTGAGGGCGGGGTTATCGTGACCAACAAGCAATGGTGGAAACTCAGAACCACCACTTTTTTAAAACAACAGCTAGCAAGTATAGCAGAGTAGCGAAAACAACAAAATATGGACGCTACATTAAAGTAGCAATGGTCTGAGGAGGAGACCCAGTGCTTCCTGGCAATGTGGTCTTCTAGCAAAGTCCAGGGAAAGTTAGAGAGAGCCTTTTGGGCCAAGCTGGTCTTTGAGAGGATTCAGTAGGAGGTGGTTGCACATGGGTATGAACTGTGCATCCACCAGCTCCTTAATGAACTGTAGAAACTCAAAAGAGACTACAGGGACCAGAAGAATGAGCACGACATATGCAGTGAGGTTCTGATGTTTTACGGAAAAGCAAACCAGTTTTTAGGAGGAACAACATTTGAACTAACTCAGCACCAGCAGTAGCACCAGCACCGACCTAGCACCTGGTAATACAGAAAGCAACCGGGTCTCAAAAGTGAAGCCAATGAAAAAAAAAAATACAATAAAGTGTGATACCCTTGATGGCCACTCGACGCTGCCTACAGTAAAATTGATTCATTTCAAAAATGGTCATTTTCAATCATGAAAGTCAATGCATGTTTCCCACGAGTCCTGATGTCCCTAGCTAAAGTCTTCCTATCAGTGATCTCACATGCACATTGACTCGCATACTTGAGGTCAAGGGTCAGACCCATCTCCTCTCTTCATAACTTGTGGCTCCAAAAAAAAAACCCAAACATGCCGACACTCAAATGCCAAACTCCTGCCTTCAAAATGTGAGTCCACAAACCAACAGGTAATGCCACGTTAGCTTGTGTGTCTATGGGCTGAACATAAAGAAAGGACCAGCTGGCTACCTTACCATTAGTCACACTAATGTAAAAGACGAGGTCAGACGGTTTGACCAACCATTGTGCAGCATATCAATTGAACATTATTTTCTTTAAGCTAAGCAAAACTCTTGAAAAAAAAAACAACAGCATTCAAGTTTGATTTCCACAAACTTACTGGCTAATAGCCATAGGAAAAGAAAAGATAACCTTGTACCATCAGTGCTGTACTCTGCGGAGATAACCGTGTAAAGGTTAAGCACTAGTGTTTGCAAATGCGAACAGCTTGGAGCTTCATGCCTGCATGCCTCAAGAGATCGCAATCAGAAAAGCACAGACTCACACCATGACCCCACATTATGTACTTTCATACTACATGTTAACTTCCAAGAATAACATCACTACAAGCAGCACAACAGCGCCGAGTTGTTACAGCTGCTCCCTGACAATATTTTGTTCCACTTTACCGACAATATCGTTCAGTGGCAGTGCAGAGTTACCGGGTAGGAGGCATACGCAACACTCCCATCTAGAGTTAAATTAACGCTGACAGTTTTATTAGGCAAGAATAAATTAGATCATCACAATCCTTTCTTTATATAAAAATTTAGAATGAAAGAGCGAGCAGCAAAAAGTTAAGCGTAATCACCCTAAGAGATGAAGCAGCCTTGCCATATTAAGCCTCATCGTGAAAAACACTGAAGTAAAAATAATCATATCTAAAACGGGCTGTGATCCATATGCAAGTGCAGTTTCTATTATTGTATAATTCATGTCACGTGTTGGGGAGATTAATTCTCTGAACTTGCATGACAAGTTCTGCGGCGGATCAAAGGTTTGCTGATAAATGTTATCATGAATGACAGATGTTATAGGATGAACACGGAGACTTGTCCTATCATAGACTGACTCTGTCTGTGAAACTTCACTAATACCTGCTCCTGTGACTGAAGATTGATGTCTTTATGATTTTTTTTTTTTTTTTTTCCCCTCCTCCTCTCCCATCTCT
>OOFC01050973.1:0-12500 GCA_900323345.1 Pseudochromis fuscus
TTCAAGGGTTAATTCTGTATCCTCAACAAATAAAAGATGCTTATTCAAAGTGAGATGTATGTAATATTCTTTCTAAGTCGTACAAACAGGTGAATGATAAATAGAATTAAAATGATTAAACTCACAAAGATGTAATTTCTACATATTATATTCTCTTATGTCTTTCCAAAATTGGATTTTTATGTCTCTGCCAATATTGCAGCAAGTTTTTAAAAGCACCTCCAGAAAGCTGAGCCTGAGCATTCACGCTTTTCAGCCCTTTAAGGGGAAGACAGATGGGTGTTATTTTCCCTCTGGTGTTTTCTTATGGCCTTGGCTTATAATTAAACCATTAAAAACCTGTTTTAAAGTGTGTAGATTTTATTTTTTTTTTTTATGCTGTATAGATTGTGTTATTGAATTTTGGCTGTGCTCAGCTGAAGGAGGAGGCGTTTAAGTTACAGGCATTGTAAAAGAGATACCCTCCAGGTGCAGAGCCAGGTGAATGTGCAGCTCAGATAGAGGCCCGGCGCTCCAGTCTCCGACCTCACATAATTGGCTCGCCCTTCCTGACTGTCACACGACGATCAGCGACCTTAATGCTGCTTGATGACACTCTAATCCGGATGACAGTGCTAAGCCGCCATATAGGCATCATCTGCTCGCCATGAAGCCACCAGACATTTTCCGTTATTCCAGCAAGAAGGCAGAGTCGTGGATTTGATTCAGTGCTGAATTTTGACCTCTGCTATCCTGCCAGGGAGACAGCAGAGCGTTCTGCACTATCTGCTTTACTTACACTGTGTGTGTGTGTGTGTGTGTGTGTGTTGTGGTTCTGGGGCTTAGCAGTGAACTCTCTGGATCAAAAGTCAAGTCAGTGACTGAAAATCATTTTCAGATTTGAAAGAAACTCACCACCAAATATTTTATCAGTGCTGCAGTGTTTGTTTACAGTCTGTGTACAGATTTACTCGATGTAAAGACGCAACCACTCAGTTCAAAGCACAAGAAAAATAGAAAAAAGCCTTAATCCGAGGTAACAAGACTTTGTTCAGATTACGTGACAACCATCATTTATGGATATTAATAGATTGATTTTCTGGAGTGAACCAGGATGTACAGTGAAAATTCATGGGAAGTGGGCGTGGTCTATGTCAACAGGAAAACATGGATATCATAGAATGGATGAAGCTAACATGGTGCCAACTGTTGGTTTGTGGACTCACATTTTGAAGCTGAAGTTTTTGACGTTTGTACGACACCATGTTAGTTTTTGGAGCCAGGAGTGACCATATTTGGGTATGAAGGGAGGAGTCAGTGGGTTTGACCTTTGAACCTGAGGACACTGTGCAAAGATGAAATGATTTTCAGATGGACCACCAGATCACTGAGAAGAAGAGTTGGATTTTTGAGTATTTCTTATTTTTTGGAGCCAGCCATGTGTGGTATTGCATTTTTATTGTTTTTTGTACTTCCACATTAGCCGATGTGTTAAGATGAAGTTGTGTCGTCCTTTTCTACATATAGTCTATACATATACAGCATTTGCTTTCATGTCCCGGGTTATTTACCAAAATACCTTCATCATATTTCATTTAAACAGAAATTTTGTCCTGTTATCTCCCAATAAAGTTGCACATTTACACCACTTAACGTTTAATCCCAGATCTGGGTTTGTGGTTGGAAGTGGAATAATAATTACAAACCTCACCAAACACAATACTGACTGAATATTACTGTTGAGAAACGACGACACATTCAGACAGCACAAACTCCTGTCAATACATGATCCAGCTGTACTGATGCTACACTGAACACTGTTGCCCTCTTGTGGTGAAATGGCTGCACTACCTCGTTAAAACATCCACCAAATATAACACAGATTTTTCGGGAGTTTCTGTTTTTCAGACATGATCTCATCGTCGGATCTTACCCAAAATGTAATGAGTTGATGTGTGGAAATAGTTTATCAGAGATCTGTGCAGTCGTGTTTTTGAAACGTTGCAAACAAACAAACAAAGAAAGAAAACAACACGTATAAAAACATAATCACCTTGGGGGAAATAATAATTAAAACAATGATAATACTCTCAGAGTCTAAAATATGGCTCCAACTCGTGATTTTTCCCCTAAACACCACAAAACAATATGTTATTGGACCAGATCCTATTTCACATGCTGAGCCCATCGATGCCGCGGGCAGCAGGAGTTTGCTTTCTCAGGTGGAAGTGAGCGTCTGCCTTGGGCAATAACAACATATTTACCTGACTGTTAATGAGGAGTGGACTCTCAGAGGCCCACAGGTCACGGCGCCTCTCGCTGGCTGAATCCACTGAGATCGAACTGTGTCATCTCCCCTCAAAAGAGACGAGTCATTGATTTTCACATGATTTCCTCGTGGACAGAATTTGTGAACTCCCACTTCCTTCAGCTTCAACACAAGAAACTTATTGTTAAAGTCCAACAACATTGTAGATTAAGAAAAGTGAGTGTTTAGAATCAGAACCAGAAGACTTCACTGAGCCTCCAGGGGAAACTGGGTAATTTTATAGTGAAATTTAGTAGATATGTGCGGATTCTTTAAAACAATTTTCACACCTTAAGAAAATAAAAAATATGATCAACAACAGGCTTGGAGCAGCAGCAGCAGTAATGCAGCTGTACTGGTCTGTAGTGGGAAAGAGGAGCTGAGCCATAAGGTGAATCTTACCAGTCTACCTACATCCCCACCCTCACTGATGGTCATGAATTTGGGGTAATGACCGAAATAATAAGATTGCAGATACAAGTGGGTGAAATGTGGGACATCTGATCAGAATTGTGCCTCCTGTCGGGGGTTTACAGGGCGTGGTCAGCTGGGCAGAGATCCAGAGGTCGGCCCAGGACCGGGTGCAGGGATTGTATCTCCCTGTTGGCCTGAGAGCAGCTGGAGACACCCAGACAGAAGTTGTCGGGGATGTTGAGGTTTCCTTACTCGCCCGACTGCCACCATGATGGATGAAGAAGTACAGAAGATGGAGGGATGGAAAAACATAAAGAGCAAGGAAGAAGTATTAACTTACTGAGCCCCACCCCCTTTGCATTAATTTAATCATTCAGCTTCCTGTATATGTATATGAATGCCACACCCTGTACCTTGTGAATATCATGTCTATACACTTTTTAACCTGGGTCATCCTTTAAACTTTTGCCTCGATGCCAGAAAATCTTTTGCTTCTTATGCCTTGTTACAGCTAGATATGCAACAATGTAATAATAAAAAATGTAACAAAACCCAAAATGTAACAAGATGCTGAGCTCAAAATGTAACAACTTCTTACATTTTGGATTTTATTACATTTTTTCTATTACATTTCAGGCTCAGTACTTTAGTTACATTGACCAGTTCTTACATTTCTGGTTTTAATACATTTTTTTGAATAACAATTCAAGACGTTGTTACATTTTGGGTTGTTGTTACATATCGGGCTCTAATATTCCTCTATTAGGCGACTTGTTCAACACAAGCTTTATCAAAACCTAATTATCCTGTCCTCGCACTTAGGCTAGGCAGGTAGATAACCATCACTTCAAAAACCACACCGTTGTTCCTTTTGCGGCTTTTACTTTGTGGATGAATGAGTGAATGAATGGTAAAACTGTAAAAATAAACAGCAAAGAAGTATGCATGAAACCAAAGTACAATTCAAAGTTTGGATTGTAAAAATGAATAATCACGTCCCCCAAATTATGTCCATGACCCCTTAACACAAACACTGTCTCTGTGTGTTGCTATGAGCCTCTGTAACAAGTGAATTTCTCCATTGTGAGATTAATAAAGTCTCTCTTATCTTATCTTAAACAAACCAACACACCAAAATTAGTTAGCGTGCTAATGCTAAGCGCTAGCTAGCGGCTAATTCGCGCGTAAAGCTAACGCCTATTAAACCCGCTTATTTTACCACAACAAATAGAAAACGTGACACAAAAACATACAGCGGATAGCACTACGTGAAGAAAACTAACTCGTAACATAAATATAAACATACAGGCTGTGCAGGCTCAAACAGCATGAGGTACAGGAGCAGGACGTGACTGTGGATGCTCCTTCATAGCTAACAGGAAGTAGTAAACGGCGCCACTTCCTGTCTAATCAAAATAAGACAGGCTAGCACAAAAACACAAATAAAAGCTGTACTAACCCACTAGCTTGGAGAAAGGAAAACCTGCGGAAATTGTGTGCGATGACTTTTTTAAGTGTTTTTTTTTAGATGTTTATGTGGAGGCTGTACAAAATTCATTTTGAAACATTTTCTAATTCATTTTTTCCCATTTCATGTGAATGTGCTGGAATCATAATTTATTCATTTCTCTAACTTTGCACAGCTGCAGCTCTTTGTGTGTAAATAACAAGCACTGATTCAAAACTGCAGGAATCCAGAGAAAAATTCAAGAGAAACCTTCAAATTTTACTGAACTGAATCCACACCACAAGATTTCAAACCAATAAAGAAGTGAGCAAGCAACACTTTCTAGGTTTGTAATAAACCCAGAGCCTGAAATCACTGAGCAGACATTTTGTCCTTTATTTTTCAAGTGTTTATCTTCCCTCCTCATCTCTCAAATATTCCAAATGATCAGCAAGTGTCCTCTCTCACAGACCCTTCCCTAATATAATTACAATCCTCTCCTGCATCTCCTTCTTATTTCTGTCTTATCATCTCCTGTTTCTCTCCCTCTCTGTCTCGCTGCTTCTCTCATTTTGATTATCTTCTCCCTCCCTCTCCCTCTCTCACTTTCTGGCTCACAAATCTTGAAAATTGAGATCTGAAGGATGGTGCAGCGCGAAGCCTTGATACAAGGCTACCACACTCAGTCAAATGAAGACACTCGGTTGGCACAGCGAGGCACTCCTCCTCCTCTCCGAGAGATTTCCAGTCCTCCGCTCATATATTTCCATTTTATTCAGGCTGTAACATTGAGACATGTAATGTGGTCGTATCAGAAAGGAGAGGCTGTATTTATATTTAGGCTTTTTTAACTGCAGGCTTTACTGCACAGTGTAAATTAGTGAGTACAGTTTTGCAGCTCTAGGAAAATTCTTCCTGCCAGGAAACACAGAAAGGGAAAAAAAAAGTTAAATATGGACTGAGTGGACTTGCATTTACATTTTGATTCCTTTTGATTCTCCACAGTTGAGTCAGTTCTCCACATGGCTCAGGATAATTTCATGCATTTCCATCCTGCTCACATGCGCTGCTGCAGCGATCTGCAGCGAGCTGCACATGCACAGGGAGTGATGTGCAGCCCCAGCTGTTTGTTGTTGTTTGTTGTTGTTGTTGTTGTGCTTCACATTACTGGAATCTGGGATGTTTGTGTTATGTCTGGAGGCTGATATTTGATTGACAACATGTTATGTCCTGAAAACTGAGACTAAATTTGTCACATGACGAAAAACACGCCTCCATATGTTTCTGCAACTCTGTTGACACCGTTTAAAGATGCAAATGACCACCAGACTGCACTGAGATCTGGTCACTCAAACCACATGTGGATGGGATCTGGGACACATTTCACCACGTCTTTTGTAGTGTTAATGTCCATGTGTCCTGATTCGGCCTCAACAAAGACGTATCAACGCTGGGCTGTTATCAAAAACCATTGGCAACATTAAAACCTATATATTGTAGATCGTATTTCCTTATTTGTTAAAAAAAAAAAAAAATGCACTAAATGTGACTCACTAGATGGATTGCGCATATGTCCAAAACCGGACATACCACATTAACTCTTAACCGAGCATATGATCAATATGGTTCCTGGATTTTTGATGCCATAATTTCACTCATTTTACAAAGTCCTGCACAAACAACAAATATCCTCACTTATCACACAACAATAGTCCAACAATAAAATGAGAGTTTCATCAACTCACCATGGTTCATTTTGATGTTACAACCGTAAATACACAATGTGCTGAGCTGAAAGTGTCTTTTTTGGAGGTTAGTGAAAACAGGAAGTTGGAGGCTCTCTAAGTCTCTGCTGATTGGTCAAATGCCACAACAACGTGTTCTGTGATGTAGTGTGAAATGAAGCATGTGGAAGTTACTAAAAACAGTCACTTGCCTGATAAAGGGTTAAATCAAGAGAAACAATGAGTCTGAGAAAACAAGCAAACAAAAAAGCCAAACGCACTGTAAAGAAACACAACACGACAACAACAGAATATTTGAACGGTTCAAATAAAGCCACAAAATCTTTCCTCCAAAGAAGTATTTTTTAAGAAGAGACTTCAAAGAGGTCAGTGACTTTGCTGACCTGATTTCCTCGGGCAGTTCGTGCCATCGAGTCGAAGCCCTCGCTGCGAGTCCTCTGTCACCTCTTGTTTTCAGCTGCGCCTCGGGAAAAGATAAAAGACTTTAGCCTCGGGCTACGCACTGGCTCCTGTGCGACAAAGAGGTCAGATCTGTAGCGCAGAGGGAGGCCGACAAGAGCCAACAGTCAGGTCTTAAAGTCAAGTCTAAAACGTACTGGGAGCCTCGAATGTGAGGAGGCTACAGCAGGCGTCATGTGGTCACATCTTGTGGTTGTTGGTGAAACATGGCGGCTGAACTCTGCAGAGTGCAGCTGATGGATGGATTGTTTGTTGAGGCTGTTACTGTTGTGGGGATGTGAGGTGCACTCTAAAAATTTGAAAATAAGAAAATAATGGAAAATAGCAACTCATAGAAGACTGAACATTTCTATAACTGCAGTCATTAAGTGTGTAGATTTGATTTGACTTAAAAATGTGTAATTTTTGGCTTTTTCATGTTTAATGAAGGGTCTTTTCACACGTACAGACAGAGAATGAAACATATTTAATGTTTTCATTGTAAAAACCTTTGAAAATACAAATTTGTGGAGCTGTTTTCTTTCAAAAATAAAAATATATTGTATGATTATTCACAATTTCATGCTAGTTCATATTAAACAAGTTCATCTATTTTTGTAATTTTTTTATTTAATATTGAAGTAAAACTATAAATATATAGATTGTATTTCTGAAATTCAGTATATATTTTGTGACATCACATTTATTTCAGTGAGTTCAATGTGAGAGTGACAACTGAGTGTCATCTGCATAACGATGAAAGAAAAACGGATCCTAATGATGACCCCTGAGGGACACCTTCATTGACAGGTGGGGGAAAAAAAGTCACATTTTGGTTATTAATTAAGACACAAAGCCTCCTTTTTGACAGATATTCCCTCCCTGTGCATCAGTGTGTCTGACATCACGCTGTGATCAATCTGTCGAAGTGTCACTGAGATCCAGAATGGGGACTGAGCACTTCCTGTTAAGGCAGCCATTAGAAGGTCAATAGTTATTTCTATTTTTTAAAAGGTCTTCACAAGCAATTTTGAAATAATTGCTTAGATAAAGTCCTTTGTGGTTTAAATAGTCTCAAAACCAATGCATTATAATAACCTGTTATAGCTCGATAAGTACTTGATGCTAAACAGCTAACACCACATAGCAAAACTATGCTATGGACATCATAAGTTATATATTGATAGTGCATACCACAGAGTAACACTGTACGTACTTTTAAAAATGTATACACTCTATAAATATACAAACATATGTTGAATGTTATCAAATATGAATGGAGACCATTTGAATGACAGGTTTACCTGCAGGAGCAGAAATGAGTGGATTCAAAGACTTCCTGATAGCACATCAGCAGGACTCAAGGACACTTATATTAAACAGTTGTACGAGCAGAAATCCAATACATTTTTTTTCATACACTTTGTTACGTGACTGACAAACTGACTGACAGAAGGACTTTAAGGCTTGGATGAACTCAAAACACTCCTGGTGGAATTATCAGCACAAAAGATAAGAAGCTATTAGAAAATATCTGGTTCTTTGATAAAATGTCAAAGGTACAAGTCTGTAAAATTACACCCAAAGGATAAAAAGTTAACAAGGACTCAAAGATTACACTTTTGAAACCTGATGAAAGACGTTTGTACTTTAAACCCACTGGCTTTCAGATGAAACAGGCCTTTCACTAACGATAACTTATGGTTATTGAAGTAGTGAAGTGTTTGCAGTGTCAGTATTGTTTGGTCCAAAATGTTCAAAATAGAGAAAACTTATATGCAACCAAGTCCTAATTCACATTTAGCAGCACTCAGGTTGATGGGATTATCACTGATTTATCATTTTATCATAAAGCAAAGTACTGGACAAATTAACATGTTGACTGATGATAACACAGGATCCCAGAAAGGAGATTATCACCAAAGCTATTACACATCTGACTGTGGAAGTGTAAACACAAATAACTTGTGACAGACACAGGAAGGATCATCAATATGTGTTCAAGATGTAAAGGAAATAGATTGTTGTAGAAATATTTTGGTTTGGACCAAAATGCAGAATTAAAGGATTGTTTGAAGCCAAAGAAATCAGAGCTGATGTCCATTCATGAAGCAATAATAGCACAAATACCAAACTTTATTCTACATTCTTGGAGACATCTTTGTCAGACAGCTCGTAATTTGAAAGAAACTTCCTGTCAAGGTTACAATTAACGTCTTGCACAAAGAGGTCGTCATTTTTTTGCCGTGCGTTTTGTGTTGCTGCTTTGTGGTGCAGCCGTGCGAGGAGAACGACTGAATAGGAAACACCACTGACGTCTGTTCATTCAGGTGTGACGTCTTTTGTTAGAAGAAATTAAAGTGAGTGGTCGCAGTCGGTTACATTTATTAACACGAAGAAATTATGTTTTATTCCCTTTATTTACTCCCATTTACATCCCTTTATATATATATTATCATCCTGCAGAGGATTTACTGCAGTACATTGAATTTATGAACCGTGTGCCACACAGTACTCGAGAGTTCACAATTACATGTAGCCTTCATGTATCATTGAGCTTTTCTTTGTTGTCTGCAGCCTTGAGACACTATTAACTGTTAATTAGTTAGAGGTCACGTAACCAACATTCAGATAAAACCATAAACCTCTGAAGGAGGGGAGATAATAACCTTCTCTACATGTGAGGAGTTTTGTTTGTACGGATGAACCAGATCGGATCCGTTTGGAAACAAATGATTGAATGAATAAGTAGCGATAAGCCGGTTTAGTGTGTGTTTACTGGGGAATGGTCATCGGTGAATGTAGGTCAACTCGACAACATGTTTATACACTAGTGATGTGTTTCAGAGGTGATGCTGGATGGTTGGGTGTACAGAGCACAGACAGCAGACTCAGAGGATTTGTAAAGTGTGTGTATGTTTTTACGATGCTTTTCCTTCACTTCGATTTGCAGCTTAAATATTTTCTCAGTGTTGGTGTGATCATTCACATGTACATTAAAAACATGGCCTCATTATTTCTACAAACCCACGGAACAAACCAATTAATAGTTAGTTTAATTAACTTTTCACCTGACGATGGTCAATCTGTCCATCAGGTGTCAAAAGCTGCAGTTCCTCAAATGTCCACTTGAGGCTCTACAGTCTTGTTATTCCCATTGGCTGTAAACAGGAGGCAGATGTATTAACCATGACGTCACCCACTGGTTTGTGGACAGAATTTTGGTATTTGAAAGTGGCCATGTTGGTTTTTTGGAGCCAGAATCGACCATATTTGGATATGAAGGGAGGAGTGAGGAGGTCTGACCTTTGAACCCGAGGACACTGTCCAATGTGGATGAGACTGGAGATCAGATCTGTCAGTCAAGCTAAACACAACCCTAAATTTTCCTTAATGATAAAATGATTTTCAGATGGACCACCTGTCAAACAGACTAACCCCGCCTCTAACTCCTCCCATCAAATCACAGAGGAGAAGAGTTAGCTAATGACATCACAATGGCTCACCAAAGAAAGGTATGAACTACACTTTATGATTGAAAATTACCATATTTGAATTGAAGTTAAGTGGAGCCAGAGTTTTTTTGCAGCCTGCCTCTAGTGGCCATTGGTGGTATTGCACTTTTTTACAGTTCGGCACTAGCTTCACTTTTCCAATGGCTACGATTTTTTATATACAATCTATGGTGCAAGCTAATCAATAGCTCACATTTGTGTTCTCGATATTTATATATCTTTACTCGACAGTCAAAGGGACGATGGACACATAACCTGAAGGTGAAATTTAGCAGAATGTGTTTAGATCATGCAAGTGTGTGTGTGTGTGTGTGTGCGTGCACTGTGCAAATGCAAATTACACAACATGTAAATCCACAATCTGTCCTCCACACAAATGACACAGACATAATCCAGGGAACGGAGAGTGAGGGTGAGAGGGATGTAGAAGTGGTGTGAAAATGTGGATGGAGAGAGAGTGAGAGATGCAAGAGGAGAAAGGCAGATTTAAATCCCTCCACTCTCTGTTCTCTCCTCCAACCTCTGTGCAGGGAGCTGACACTTTGCTCCACCCCTGTGGGAGCAGCTGCAGGGCTTTTCTAACAACCTAACCGTCTGAGGATTGAGAGCAGAGGACTGTTACAAGCTGGCAGCAGCAGCAGCAGAGTTTCTGACCTCCGGCTCCGACTCGCCGAGGCCTCGCCGGAGCCGCCGAGCCACTGAGGAAGCAGTGAATAAAGATAATGTGGCTGTGGAGCGAGTTAAAAATAGCATCGGCAATATAGATATACTCAGGGCTGAGTATATGCTCGCCAGTGAAGTCTCAGGTTTTATTGTATGCTGTATATTAGGCTGTGGATACTGCGGCTCCCAGAGGCTACTGTTCTGTGTGTTAAAGTTTAATGTGTAAAAAGAGGATGGAGCCATGAAAACGCTCACAGAAGAAAACAAAAGAGTCCTACATGCTGGTGTTACGACCATCTGTGTGCAACAAATACAGCTTTAGTGCATTCAGACGATATGAGGGATTCCAGTGGTTGGAGATGAACAACTTCAAACTGTACAGCCAGTGCAGAAGTGAAAAAAAGTACAATACCACTGATGGTTGCTACATTTTAGCTCCAGGAAACTCCAACTGATTCAAATTCAGACTCAGTCAATACATTTTTTCCAAGTTTTTTCCAAGTTATTCTGATGTCATCAAAGAAAGTCAACTCTTCTCCTCAGTGATGGTGGTGGTCCAACTGAAAACCTTTTCATCAGTTTGCTGCACCGTGAAGCAACGTCACATCACACGGGATCAGTGTTGAGATTCCTGACATCACCGTGGACGATGAACATATCGTCTCTGTCCGAGGCCATCCAGACGTTTATGACTCCACTTTGATTGAACCTGAAGAAAACCCAGAAGGAGAAGGATTTTCATCTCTGACCCTCCCACACCAGGGACAAAGCAGCTACTGGGAGGAGGATTCCTATTGGCTGATGTCACACATTTGGTTTGACCACAGCGGCCGTGTTTGCACAAGTAAATGCAAGGTGAATATTTGCTTGGATTTAAAAAGAGGAAGATTTAGAGGCGGGGTTAGTTTGATTGACAGGTCTGGTCTCCTCATTCATGGTGAACACCTGTTTATTTTAGACTTTTAAAATATAATAAATAATAATAATAAATCTTATTTGTAATGCACTTTGTATTAAAAAAATCTCAAAGTATATGTTTATTATATATTTATTATTTTAATTTGTTCCCTTTTTATTCATCATATTTATTTATATATATCCTTCCATCTTGTAATGATATAAATTTTTCTTTTAACATTGTATTTGTCTGATTATCCTGCTTTTGCTTTGTTGTTAAAGCACTTTGTAAACTGTTTTCAAAGGTGCTTTATAAATAAATTATCATCATAACTCCAGTCTCATACACATTCGACAGTGTCCTCAGGTTCAAGGGTCAGACCCGCCTCCTCACTCCTCCCCCCGTATCCATATATGGTCACTTCTGGCTCAATAAAAATAACATGTCCAAGTTCAAACCCCAAACTCCTGTCTTGAGTGCATTCAAGGGTTATGAATCAAACTCTTTCTCTGTTGCTATCAATAATAATTCACACAGATATTTCACCAGAAGCAATTTAAACTGAATCTGACCTGGACCAGAGGCCCACAACAGAACATGGACCACAGACCGAGCTGAGGTCAGCAGGTTTCTTGAAGGATGCTGAAGCTCCTGCGCTCAGCAGGGGAGCTGAGGAGCTGCAGGTTACAGCTGCTGGGGGAGAAAATGTAAACTGTGGTGTGAAGGTGCTGGAGGTGATGAGATTCTGACTGAGGAGAGGAGATGATTTCATCACTGCAGAGGAGGAACATGCAGAGTGATGATCATCTGCAGCTGAACTTTCCTTCACTGTCTGACTTCTTTAAAGTCACATTTCAGGGCAGGAAACACGGTGACGGTGATTTTACAGCTGCAGCCACTAAACACTTTAGCATCCGAGGCTAAATCACAACTTCTTCATATCTGGAAGAAATGTTTTTGAAACTTTTCCATAGAAAATAAAGTTGAAGAGCGTCACAGCTTACAGCATTTCTACAATTCATGCCTCCTCCTCCTCCTCCTCCTCCTCTCTGCTGAATGGCCGTATCTTTGCAGCATTTTCACAATCACACAC
>OOFC01050974.1:0-23735 GCA_900323345.1 Pseudochromis fuscus
TTCTCAAAAACCCACAGTGCACCTTATAATCCGATGCACCTTATTTATGGATCAATATTGGTTAATTATGGCTGCCGTAGTCAGGGGGTGTATATTGTGATTGCACTAACGTTTGATTTACCGTAGCGGTATCAGACTGTTTCTTTTACTGAATCAGAGAAAAGTTCCCTCAACGTTTGTGATGCACTAACTAGGTGATAAAAAGTTGCACTACCTGTTGTACCTTGCTGTTGGTAAAAGATCAAACTACGTCACTGATGTTACCTCGGAGAAAAAAATAAAACAGCTGTTCATGTAGCTTTGAACTGTGACAAATGGAGTTGGAAATACATTGTTTTCAACGAAGGTGGCGCAAATACCGGTAAGAGCTACCGGTACGTACGGTACCGTATTGTGAATGTACTAGCTTGTTTTGGAGTGAACGGAGTTGTCAGAACGTTGGTTTGTTTTCTATGAATAAAGTTTGACTGACTGACTGACTTATCTGACTGTTTTGTTGACATTCACTTTAGTGCAGCTTCATCTAGATGGATGATAACACAACCCCAGACACTACAGTAGTTTCTATTCTATGCACCTTATACATGAAAACAGTTTTAAAATAGGCCATTCATTGAAGGTGCACCTTATAATCCTTGTAGTGTGGAAAACACAGTCTTTTTTTTTTTTTTATTAGATTTAGTCTCAATGTTGTCATCAAAAATCAGAAATCATGCTTTGATATAAAGCCCAGCAGCTCTTCCTGAAGTGAGATGTATCTCTGTTTGACCAGCATGTTTTCCATCCCTGGCAGACCAGCCGGATGCCAGGAAGAGAGAGAGAGAGGGAGATGCAGAGACACACGGAAAGAAGGAAGTCACGCCAGTGCACACAGCAATTTAAATTTTAATTGCCTAGATTTATCTTCCCCATACAGTGTGACGGGCTGATAACTAGGGCTGATAGCACAGAGAGCCTGTTTGTTAAAGCTTGGCAACATCCAGATATCCGGCCAGGAGCCACAAGAAAAGAGCAGAATGGATTTACTGCAACATTTCTTAACCTCGGACAAACACCCACGTTCACAGTACAATGCGCAGTTCAGCCAAGGCTTAAGTGCTGGGTACACCCTTAAAGCCAAGCAAATTGCCCGATTTCAGCCTGTCTAGGGCACTACATCACCTTCACTCAGTAACACGGCGTATTGCTTCAGCAGTCAGTTCAATTTACAACAAACAGCAGAGTGCCAAGGTAAGCTTTCCTCAGGTCGCCCAGTCGAAATTTTAAACAAACATTTAGTTGTGATCAGCAGCAACTGAAGTAACACTCTGGGTCAGGCCCAGAAAGCTTTTGAAAAAAACGTATCTTAGAAATGAGGAGTTAGAAAATACAGTGACTTAAACATCGCAGACAGTTCACCTACAAGCTGCTCTACCAGGTAAATTATGATATCAGATATATCTGGTCCATTTGTAAAATCTGCAAACCTTTTTGCAAATAGATGGAGGATATATAATCACTTGTGGATACTCTTACCTAATAGGTTATGACATACAATCCAGGATTCTGGCAGATTATACAAGCTCAAAACAATAGCCCAATTGAAAATATGTTGTAATGACTGTGTTTGTAATCTCATTACTTCATTCATAAATCCACACTTTAGTCTGAAATCTTTACCCGTGGAAACTCAAAGGACAGAAATCAGTCAATCCTTCAAAATGTTACAAAGCAGATCTATTTATTTTTTTATGTGATCAAGCGGTTGTCTTCTGTCTGCCTGGAGTGATGAATTGTTTGTCCCCTGGTTGAAACCAATGTATAAATCCAATATTTCCACAGACTGCGTCGGCCACTGCTGCGACCAGCGCAGGGAACTAACTTATGTTGCAGCAAAGAAAAGCAATCTGTGGATTTATGTGCTATTTTGTCGAGGCAGAAAGTGGACATTTGTCCTGTCCTACTGCTAACCAAATGAACACTAACATGTACAGTGTTGCTGTATGTGGCAATTTGCAGTGTTGTTCATATCAGTTGGTTGAGTATGGCCCCTAAATCCACAGACAGACTACGTGATAGTCTCGGTTGTGGTTCTGTTTCTGGTATATCATCCTCTGTGGCTATGGTTGTTTGGTGAAAATGTATTTTCTTATTATTTCATGTAATTTTTTTAAGTTTACCTACAGGGAGTTTATCTTTATATATAACCTACCATCATTAGTGTAAAATCAACGTTGAGGGAACTGTTGTTTGTCCATTTAGCTAAATATATATTAAAGTCTGAACATTGGCTTATAGTTACAGTTAATGGGTCATACAGCTCATAATTGTTAGCTTAATAATTGGGTTAATTTGAGCGTAAAAACAACAGAAAAAATAAGTATGATGATGTTTTTACTACAACCCAAAATATGGAGGAACTACTAATGTATGTTAAACCAGCAAAAGCTTGAAAATATACGTTAGCTCACAAAGCTTAATCTTGTTAAACCAAATGTGTCGCCGGCGACGTGTTCACTAGCCTACTTTGAATTACCGTAATTACATCATGGTTTGCCCAATCGGAAAAATTCCAACAGTTTCTGAGAGCTGAGACGTTACATTGTCATTACGGTGATTTCACTTGTGCCTCTCCCAGAAGACCCTTTTACAATTTCTACTGTGTTATAAGAGTGTAGGAAAAACAAGAACACAAAACCGAATTTTTGATGTGAGAGTTTTAGTGAACAAAAACAGTGTGGCTGTAGATGAATATTAGATGTTAAATTTGAATTTGAAATAGGGTTGCCGCTAACGATTATTTTAGTAATCGAATAATCTATTGATTTTTCCATTGATTAATCGAATAATTGGATAAGAAATGCTTGTTAAGGTGCAGTAATAAGTAGCGCTGTCAAACAATAAGAATTTGCACGAGTGTGGTTTGTCGCAAGCTGGGCGACAGGTTAGCTTAAGTGCTAGCAGAATCCCCGACTAACATATGCATCCCGTTAATGTGGTAATTTAAACAGGAAGTGCTTCAGTGAAGACTACTTTGTGTCGGTTGACTGTCTGTCTTGATTATTTGATTTTACCAATAACAAAAACAATAATAATCGACTCTTGAATTTCCGCGTCGATGAATTTTTATAATTGACGTAATCAATTATGTTGAATAATCGTTGCAGCCCTAATTTGAAATCAAAATAAAATAAAAAAAAGTACAGATAGACTTTTGGAGGTTCAGGTGTGAAAGGGTTAAACTTGGTAGGTAGACAACAACAACAACAACAAAAAAAAAAAAAAATAAAAATGAAGTGCTTTTTGTTTCACTTTGTATTTGCATCAAACCAAATGTGATGCATTTTCTTACTTTTTTTTCTTCTTGTGATGTCTGAGAGACAGATGTTCAGCTCCCAGCTACAACTCTTGTAACTCTCAGGTTAGTGTTCAAACCCGCAGCTTTATTTTGACCTACATCCCTTACGTATTCTCAGACGAGATCTGATTAAACATTAAAACTTTCCAGGACTAAAAGTTTTCTAAGTGCATATTAGCTCTGCTGGTTTACTAAAAGGCATAGAGCTAAAAACTCAGTGGCTCGAATCTCTGAGAGCTGGTTAATATTATCACTCCGATGCAGATCCACTTCATACTGAGGAGCGTGCTACCATGAAGTACTGAGAAACAGGGGGTCCACGGCTTGTCACACAGCGAAAACGCCATCAATTAGACCTCCTCTCCCACCCCCCTCACCCCCTTGCCTCTTTTGCACTGTCTCTCTCTTCCACCCCATCCATCCATCTTTCCTTATCATCATCCAGCCCCTTCTGCAAGAGCATGCATCACTTATTTTTCCACATCTATCCCCACGCTGTAAATCTCTTTGCCAGTCACATTGTGTAAGTCGGCATCCAAATAAAGATGCTTGACCTCCATCTGTGAATTTATTTTCTCCCTCCTCTTTCTTCCCCTCGTGTTAATGCTCTATTCCCTACCGTCATTGAGATTCATTTTCAGGCAAACTTGCTTCAACAAATGCAATGAAAGTGTAATTGAATAATTTTCTTATGGGACACAGCGGCATAATGTGTAATTTCCTCAGTAAACACTGTGCCACCATGCTGTTTTGTAATATGCTCCCACTCAATAGGCATTGTGCCCTGGAGTTGCATCTCAAATTGCCCAATATGAAACAACAACCCAAGTGGGCGACGTTGAGGAATATGAACAATCAGATCTTTTATTTTTGTTCATATTTCCGCAGTTTTTTGTTTTTTTCCCCTTTTCTCCTGCCAATAGTCGAACAATTAAAACCTTGCAAATGTATTTAATTAACTACAAGAACATGCATTTAACTATCTGTTACTGCACGTGTAATGAAACTCGGTTATCTCGACCAGGTGGGCAGGACGAGGAGAAGACGAGGATTGTGATTGGTTTAGATGACGGATGCATGAGTTCCTCTGGTGATTGAAGGTTCATCATGTACTTAATTTGCAAGCGAGTGTTGTGACTGCTGTGAGTGATCGCCTTCGGATGCAACGCTGAGCGGAATAACGACTGGCTGCTGCGAAGAAACCTTGTTATCAGACTGTCACTGGATCCATAGACCTCATTTGTAATTAGCATCAGGATGGGAATTTACAAGAGCTTGAAGTGCCAGTTGTTATATGTTTATTGATGCTGGTTTCTCTTTTTATGGTTCAAATTTTACTTGCAAGAGAGAGGGGAAAAAAAAACAGAAAAGCAGGACTGAATTTATGAGTTCAGCATAAATCCAGAGAAAACATTAAGCCTTAGTCATCACCAGACGTTACCCTGGATGTATATTTTTTATGGCGCGCATCAGCAGCAGAGGCCCGGGATCGCTGTAGGAATGTAATCATCAAATTTGTTTCCTTGATCCAAACACGATCCCTCTGCAGCCCACAGCTCAGCACACACACTGGAACCACTTAATTCACTTTATGAGATTTTATGTTTGTGTGTGTCTTAAGGAAAGAGGACGGTGCTCGTACAGTAGAGAGGCTTCATTGTTTGACTCCCTGCAGTGTGATGGATGGATGGACAGTAGTATATGTCTAATTATCATTACCCTCCTAGAGAGAAAAGCCTGTTGTAATGGGGACTCTTATTACTGCAATGCCTTTATCAGCAAATAGCTGTCCTCCTGCTGTTATGCTCAGCCAATGTGGAGCTGGCCGTCTGTCTTTCTCAGAAGTCCAGATATGAGCTTGGCAATGCAGCTACTGTATTAAAACTGCTTGTTGTTTGTAATTATGCTGATTTGGATAAAAGTCTAGTGCTTTGTTCCACTTAGCATGGGTATATTTGGATTAAACTGCAAAATGATTGTGAGGGAGTATCTGCAAATCTGAGCTCTAGGTGGAAGTGAACAAGGCGATATTACTGCAGCGGCGCCATGACAACACTATAAATCATGGAGAGGGTTTAACATAAGTGCTTTTTGCTGTAAATCAGTCCAGGAAATAGGAGAATTGTTAATGCACTGAAATTAGAAATCACCCAGAGAGCACAGCCAGCTGTATGACGCTATAGACTGAACACTGTTGCCCTCTTGTGGTGAAATAGCAACACTGCTGTCATTAAAACTTTCGCCCATTACTTGTAATTTTCTGGGATTTTAGGATTTTTAGTTCCACTTCAGCTTGGTTGTCGAGCTTGAAGCCTAAATTAGTCAGATTTGTCTATGGCAGTGATTCCCAACCTGTGGGCTGTGGCCCCCTGGTGGGCCGTAAAGGTATTGCAAGTGGGCCGCCAAATCATTTCCAAAATGTAATGATATAAAAATAAAAACACTACAATGATGTTTTAAATGTTAAAACTCAGTTGAGCTGATGGACAGGTCCTTGAAAACTGTTATACTGCAAGGTGTTACAACATGTTACAGGTGTTCAATATTCAATAAAAAAGTACTCTGACCACACATTGTATGTATTTGATGGGGTTGGAGGTGGGCCGCAAACTTTTTTGAGACTTAAAAGTAGGCCCTGAGTTGGAAAAGGTTGAGAGCCACTGGTCTATGGATAACTCTGAGCACCACATTTCCTCAAATAGTGACCAGTAGCTTTATTTACTTCCTCTGCAGAAGGTAACTGGCCTCTTTTTAAAGTAGGCTTTAATTCAAGAAAGATCTTTACCTTTTATTTCCTCTGCTCGATCACATAGTAAAGTCTTGTTTCAATGCTTCAAATGACAGATTCAGATTTTTAGTTAAGGAAATTTGGTACATTTTTTGAAGCTGTAAATTTTGTAGGCACATCAGCAGCTTCAAATCGTTGCATACATTTTCCACATATTCCTGTTTCATCCTAACCTGAGGCCAGATGCTTACAAGTCAGTGATGTTGGACTTAAGTCTCCACAAACATGAATATCCATGACTAGAGTTTCAGTTCGCTTAATTAGTTCATGTCAGTGTTTTGTGTCTCTTCTTTAAAGATGTTTTTGCTGAACCACTTTACTGGATTTCCACCTAGATCCTGTCATTCACATGTGGGAATGGTGAAAGTCAAGCTTTTGTCCACAGGAATAATGAGGCATTTAAAAAAATAAATAAATAAAATAAATCTGACATGTTGTTAGCCTGTTGGAAGCTAATACAGTTCAAAGACATAGCTCCTGGTGGCAGTGATAACAGGGGGAGTTGAAAGTAATATTAAAGCTTTCTGTATGGAGAAAAGTGGCTTTCTCTCTGGTGATATTGGACGTATTGAAAATGCCGAGTGCAAAGCACGCTCGGAGGTATGCACATTGTGATGGCACATTCTTTATAAATAGCTTTCTTTGTACAATGTGGTGCATGTGGTCTTTTTATGTAGGCACGTAGGCTACATCTGGCCCGTGGCTGGTCAGAGTTGCTTGACTCCAAACCATATCAAAGGGATGCACGACAAAAAAAAACCCCTCTTCCTCTATTTGCACCTGCTGCTTTTTAAGAGGTGGTTTGGAGTCCATTGTATTTCTTTTGTCAGAAAGGTGTGGAGGTCTGGTGCTGTACTGGTATTTGGGATTACACCGAGAATCACTTCTGGTTGTGTGTTTACATAAAACATTGTGCGCACACCTCTTCCCCCTGTGTCTCCTCTACACATGGCTGTGATTATACGCTGATTCAAATGTCACACTCTGCACTTTAGAGGTGATCTTTTTTTGCGGTATTCTACCTCAGGTTTTTGCTCCATTAACTATCACAGTGAGAGCTATAAACCAAGCCCTGTGTTCAGCACGCCAGCTCAGCTCACCTGAGTATACATGTGCTGCTATATCGACCATTCTATTGAGTCATTAAAGAGTTGAGTCGCCTCGAGGGTTGTGTCTGCGCTGTGTGTGTATAGGAGGGGATAAAAAGTTTGTGTAAGAGCAGTGTGTAGCGATATTGCGATAGTATCTGGGGTTTATTTGCCTGCATATATTTTCTCTTAGTCAGCACGATAACTTCTTCGATAAGGCTAAATGGACCGTTTGTCTCTTATGTTATCTCAGTCACATCAGATTGGACACGTATACTGTACTCACATGCACAGATGTGTGTGTGCACATACACACTTGTAACAAACGCAGACAAAACACAGACATATGTGTAGACGCACACACTGTAGTGATTATATATTTTAGATATTTGAAATATTTATGCAGCCAGTCCTCAGAAGTAAACAGCTGTACAAATACAATTGAAGCACGATTAGATTGATTATAGATAGATGTTGCACTGCGTGAAGCCAAACTTCAAGTGTGGTTCATTTAATTAAGACGTAAGTGTACAATTTGGCAGCAGCAGCTGTTTAGTGTCACCCTGTCTTCAAGAAAAATTGCAATCACATAAAATTAATTTGCAACAATAAGTGTGTTTTCTGGAAATACAAATGCATCTTACTCACATTTTTTAAATCAACGTGACAGGGAGGTATTTGTATTGAATGTGTCCGTCCCAAATCCACAAACACACAGTGTAGATAAATTCACATAATACCATCAGGGAGGCTTCTGATCAGCCCTGAATTCAAACTGCAGCACGACAACAAGCACAAACATACAATTCAAGTTGTTTTTTTCACCACAACAAGGACGAAAAGTCTTGAAAACAGATGGTCTGGCCCTCACAGTCCTGATCTTGACATCACTGAGCCCGTTTGGATTTACATGAGGAGACAGAGGACAATACAACAGACTAAATCCACCAGAAGACTGCGACAAGTTGTCCAAGATGCTCAGTGATTAGTGTTTGGCTAAGATTGTTGTCTTGGTTAAATCTAAGACAAACCAATGCTGACTTGAAACATGAGAAACACTTTGACTCATTCAGTAGATTTTCAAAACCCCCAATCTTCCCCTAACGTCATACAATATGTTTTTCTACTCTTAGCTTAACAACCCATCAGATGTAGGATGTAAATCCTGCTGTCCTGTGCTTTGTTTATCTCACTTTTTGTCTTTATTTGTCTCCAACTCATTACCCTAATTACTTACTGTGCACGCCGATACATCGATGTCAATCATGAGGAAACCTGGTGCAGAAATTCAGGTGATTTTTCCAGCTGTGTTTTCCTGAGTGGGGTGAGCAGATAAGAGATGTGGGGTATTGGATGAATGGAAGACTGTATAATTAGCCAAGATGCTTCACTATCATTATCAATGCATAACTGATATCTTTTAGATCATCTGTGTTATTGTAGCTTTGTGTGCAATCTATGTGTTGGAATTAGTGTAAGCTGCTATTTTCCCATTTCACTGCCCAAATAAATAATGCTATGCAAGCTATTTTTAAGCATCAGAGAGCACAAACCTTTGCCAAGACCTAACCCAGCTGCACTGATGCTATAGATCTGAACACTGTTGCCCTCCTGTGGTGAAACAGCAGTACTATCTTGTTAAAACATTCACCTGTTGTAGCAGATTTTTTGGGGGTGAAAACACAACATCCTTGGCATCAGTAATACTTAAAAACTTGGGGTGGGAGTTTAATGCATTAATTAGGATTAATTGCAAAAAAATAAAAATAAAAAGTTAACACGTTTAATCACAGTTTGCATTTCAAACAATGCAGAACGTTTGTCAGTGCATCATTTCCTGGTACGTGATTATGCTGATGCACACGCCAGAGCTCGACTAATTACCACCAACATGGAGGAATCAGAGGAAACTGCAATTTAAACATGACCATTTATATTTCTGGTTGTTTTACCAGAAGAAGAAAGAAGTAGAAATTGCACTTTATGTTGAATTGTTGTTGTTTTTTTTGTACCATTTAAATTCAGTACTGTTCGGATTAAAGTATTCAAAGTACTTCAAATCACACTTTAAGTTTTTAAGTCTGTTCAACTTTCCCCGGGGATATTTTCTGTTTATTTTTCTACTGTTTTGAATTGAAATGCAATTAAATGCATTTTTACAGACATTAAAAAACCTGACTTTACAATATACATGTCTGTGTCTATTATTGCAGTCATCCACTAAAATCCACTTCAATCAAAAGATGTTGCATTTTGGGGCAAATATTGTTATGTGATTAAAAAGCGATTAATCAAGATTAATTAATTAAAAAGCTTCTAATTAATTAGATGATTTTTTAATTGTGTCACACCTCTATTTGTATTTCATGTTCATACATTACTCTCAGAATAATACTTTTCCCGGGATGGAGATATGGTTTTCCACGGTATGATCCAGTCATCACTGGAATAGATGGACCTCAGGTGAAGTACACACTGTTGAGATTTTTTCAGACAGCTGTCACACTGTCTCATATCTGCAGGACAAAAAAAGCAGAAACATTGTTAACTCTTTCCAGTCCAGTGTCTGTCTCTGGAAGACTCCTTTGGGTCTTAAAGATGATCCCTGTAGTCATAGATAACTCTGTGTTACTTATTAGTCCTGTGCTGTGAATCTGACTGGGGCTGGTATTTTATTGGGAGTGTTGTGTACTCAGTCAAATTTGTTTTTCTGCAACCCTACGTCAGATGAAAAAAATGACAATTGACTTGTCCGACATATAGATATTAGCCCTGCAGTGTTTGAGCTGTTGTGTTGTGTGTCTGCGCTGATCAAATATTCCATTACTCTGCCAGCTTCCCCTGCCTGTAATAGAGTGGACCAGATCCATGTCCAAATACTATTAGACTCTCAACACTCCCACTCTCTCGCAACAGTATCCAAATAATTACCTCTCCCCGCATCTGCTCGCCGCGGCTCCAGTCTTTGGCCGGTGGTGTGACACCTCATGTGTACGCGGCGCTGATGGAAATGATTGTTACATCGTGGTTTATTCACACACTGCCAGCATCCATCTGTCAGAGCTGGAATAACAATCTTGCTTTGAATCTTTTTTTTTTTTTTCTCATTTTCATGATCTGTTGATGTGCTGCTTTATTTTGAAGATTTCGAGGGAAAATGCTGAACTGTGTTATGGAGTGCATGTGGAGAGGGTGATGTTTTATTGATCTTCATAGAGAATCTTCAGGCATCCCCCTCCTCAAGGGGTCAGAGGTCAGGGTCATCTCTAGCTAAGCCCATTATTTTCCTTTTTTAAATCAATACCGAGATGAGTAGACTCAACTGTTCAACTGTTGTAGGCGATCCCGCTCTATGTCCAGGCTCCCTCCTGAACATGTATGATCTGAACAAAAGGCTGAGTTGAGCCCTCAGACTGTATACAGATTGGACAAAGCGGTCTTTGTACAAGCCAAGAGTTTTGAATTTGAATGTGTCATTTTGTTTTTTTCAAGCCAGAAGTGACCATATTTGGATATGGAGGAGGCGTATCAGTCATGCTAACCACACCCCTTTTTTCAGATTTGACACCAAGATCACTAATAAGAAGAATTGACTTTTGCTAATAACATCAGAATCACTTATGAAAAAAATAAATATTGACTGGTTATTTTATGATTGCAGATTTTATACTGAAGTCAATTGGAGCCAGATTTTTTGGAGCCAGTATGTATTAGTCATCGGGAGTATTGCACTTTTTTGCACTTCTGCTTCACTTCTGAGGCCCAGTTGCTTCGTCCATTTCTATACACAGTCTGTGTTTCTCTGTTGAAACATTTGCCCCATCTTTTACACTGCATCTGTTTGCTTTGACAAATCAAACAGCTAAAATAAAAACAACACATGGCGGTCTAGTTAAAAAGTAAAACCTCGCCTAACTCAGTGTAGCGTCATCCGCGAGTAATCAACATTACACAATCAAACTTACGCAAGCAGACATCCCTGATAGAAAACATCATCACATGCCTTTAAAATTCTCTCTTGTCTCGTGCTGATGCATCTTTTTACCCTTTGAATTTATGCTTCCACCTCATCTGAAATTCCCTTTTTTTCCTCTTTAATTTGCACTGCAAGCTGATGTTGGTAGGCAACTGTCAATCATTTATGTTATACAACACCAGAAACCCTGAGTGACCCCGTACTTTTCCTGCAGGAGGTTGGTGTGTTTTTGTTGATGTCAGGAGGATCTTTGAGATAAGAGCTGCTTCGAACTAACACCAGGACCTGGTTTACTGTGAATTTGGGTGTGAAGTGTGGTCTTTTGGGCGGGTTGGGGGAATAAATCTATCTGTAATCTATTCCTTTTAGGTATTTTCCTGATAAACAGTGGAGTCAGGAGTGTTGGTGCAGTCTAATCTCGATGCTGCCTCGCTGACCAAAGCTGCAGGTTTACGTGGGCGTGCGTTGTGATATATTTTGGCGCTGCACTTTACACGTGGCTTCATTTACTGCCTGTTGGCCTCCTGCCACCTCATTCAGCTGGGTTTCTCCTCTTTGGTGAGGACGACTGTTGTCCTGGCGTGGGAGACGGTGACGTCACGTCACAGGCTTGTTCGATTATTTCGAGAGGGGAGTTCCCCCAGTTTCATTGGTTCTCCTGCTTTCCTTTCTCCTCCTCCACCTCTGCCCTTGGGTGCACTTTCCTCCATCCACCTCCTCCTCTTTCTCCTCACCCTACCCTCTGACTCAGATGCATCATCTCTTAGCAGCGTCTGACAGTAAAAGCCGACATGCTTTAGTGGTTTTCGAAAAATGAATACATGAGGAAATTCCCATATGGGTGTTAGTGTTGATACCGCATTATGGAAAGCCGGTAATTCAAGCCAGCTAACACATGTTAGAGAAATACCTCAAGGACGCTCGTCATGATGGCTGATCGCGTGATTAATGATCGTCCTTGAGGACAGCTTGTTTGTGATATGATTTACCAAACTCACTGTGCATCAGCCTAACTCGCACTGGGCTTGCATGTTAATTAATTACAGATAGGCTGATTGCAGTTGAGTTGATTGCTTCACCTTGCTTATAGGAACAGCTTTATCAGCGCTGTGTGGTGTTGTGAGGTCTTTATGGCGGTCGTTTACTGCTGGCAATTTCTCCCGGTCTGCAGGGAATGTTTACATCATTGTATAGAGATGGAGCTATCCTTAGGTCTGTTTCTCCATCCCTGCCTCCTTTTATTTCATTTTCGAAAATATCTTTGATTTATATCTGGACCTCTCACCTCGTAAATCCCCCCGACAGGCTTGGATGATAAGTGCCTACAAGGGAAGTGTGGATATACCGATCAATAAAAGTTTGGGCGGAGAAATACTTCCGAGGGAGTTCCTTTCCTCACACAGCTTTGATGTTGTTGACCTGAGCCGCTTATACTACCATCTAATAGGAGCCAACTCCACCGAATGATCATCGCTATAAATGATAAGGCTCTAATCTGCTTTAAGATGACTGCTATTACTGTTTTCTTAGGTCACCACACTCTCCGCTCCCGCTTTCATGTGAAGCTCTCCTCTCTGTTATTCAGCAGCTTAGGAGATGCCCCTCCCTTCAACCCACTCTCCTCTTTTTTTTTTTTTGCCATCTGCTTTGAAATTAATGCACATGTTGGAAAGTAGGCTAAATCCAGAGTGACAGCTTTTTCTCCCTCCTATTTTTAAAGAGGTGCTGCAGGCGGTGTCCGACTGTGTGGGTGATGGAGATGAGGGAGAGAGAGAGCTGGTTTATCACGCTGCTTCTGCCTCGCGGATTCTCTCACCTCTGGCCTCTGGGATGCTCATGAAACCGTAGCTCATAGCATCACTTAGCAGCTGATGATTGGCTTCGTTGCTCTTTCACCGATCCATGTCGGCCATGTTTGTCTTATGGATTGCAGATGAGATTAAATTGTTTGTCTTTTCAGGTTCCAGTGGTGGGTTTTTTGTGAAGATTCAGGATCGCCATGAATTAATTTGCTAAAAATTTTTAACCAATTTGGTGTTTGATATAAATAAATTGTGGTTCGTACTATATCCTGATATGTGCCTTTGTAACTTTTTTCCCTGAATCTAGTCTGTAAGGTAACCTTTTCCTTGGCTGTGTTGGAGAGAATTTGCAACAATTCTTACACAGTTTTTTTAGGTGTAGTTTAGGTGTTCATATATGTCTGTTTCTCTGTTAGCGACATTATTGCAAAACAATAACAAATGTTGATGCTTTGATGTGGTATTTCACCACAAGAGGGAAACACTGTTCAGCCTATAGCTTCAGACTGGTTGGATTATGCCTTGTCCGAGGTTTATACTCGCTAGGTGTTTTATAATTACCGTATTTTCCGGACTATTGAGCGCACTTGTCTAGGGCTGCAACGATTATTCAACAAAATCGATTACGTCGATTATAAAAATTCATCGGCGCGGAAATTCAATTCGATGCGTTGTATTATTGTTTTTGTTATTGGTAAAATCAAATACCAGCTGAGAAAAAGTCATCTGTACTTGTAGTTCCCCACAGGAAGTGGTGGGGGCAGTATTGCTCCCACTGTTTACGGTATTGACAGAAAGGGACAGGAAGAAGAAGAAGAAGCGGAAGCACGAAAGCGACAGGCAGCCAAACCAACCAATAAAGAGGGAAGATGCAAAACAGCATGGCTTTCATATTTTTACGTTTTTTTTTTTAAGAAGGCTAAATAGCACGTTGACTCTCTGCATGGGAAATGTGAGTACACAAAAACCAAGACGGACAGTCGACCGACACGAAGTAGTCTTCACTGAAGCACTTCCTGTTTAAAATACCACATTAAGCATATGTTAGTCGGGGATTCTGCTAGCACTTAAGCTAACCCGTCGCCCAGCTTGCGACAAACCACACTCGTGCAAATTTTTATTGTTTGACAGCGCTATTTATTACTGCACCTTAACAAGCATTAGTTATCCAATTATTCGATTATTCGATGGAAAAATCTATAGATTATTCGATCACTAAAATAATCGTTAGCTGCAGCCCTACACCTGTCTATAAGCCGCTATTGGATTTATTCGAACACTTTCATGTGGTCCACTTTGACCGGGTCTGATGTGACGATGCTAAATATATCAGCGGCACGGAGCTTGCTAGCTTGTAAAAAGCTAATGAGCTTCGTGCCGCCGAAAGTAGCATCTTATAGTCCGGAAAATACGGTATCTATAAAAACAAAACAAAAACAAATTAACAGAACATAAGCAGACAGTGAAATGTAAAGGGAGCATATTATTATTTTACTGGAAGAAGTGTGGTTTGGTTGAAGTCCCATTTCCTTGTCTCATTGCTGTGAAGTGCAGAACAAAACAATGTAACCTGGAAGTAAGAAATACCCCAATTATAAACTGAACTTTCATCTTGTTTCCTAATTCAGACACATGCTCTCTGATTGCTTTCTACTTCCTAAATGGTTCAGTTTGAGGAATTTAAAAGTAGTTAATAAGAGCAAGAGAGCTTAGTCAATACCTCAGTAATTATCAGTTTGAAGGAAGGCCAAAGACAAGAGCTTGATTTTATGATTTAGATGTGATGGTTTGTAAAGCTGACACGCATCATCACACCTTTAATGTTTCTGTTAAAATATCTGATGGGGAACGAAATCATTTTCCACTTTATGGAGGCGCATAGTTTTAATTGAAGTCACATTTTACCTGCACGTACATTGTTAACATTACTTTCACATTCATCATGCGAATTCCTCTGCGACCTCTTTATTGTGCAGCGAACACAATGACTCGGCTCAAAATAGGGATTCATGTTATATTTTTAGACCTGGCGTTAAATGTTTTAAAGCGTTTCATATGAAGACCTCCGTGAACAAACAGTGCCTGACATACATGCACAATATCTAAATGTGGTACACGTGTTCCTACTCTTATCTCAGAGGTAAAAAAAAAAGCAGGATAAGTGTGTAGTTTTCTGGGTTTGTTTACGCTGCTGCCATGTTGTGGATTTCAGACACTGTACGTGGGCTAAAACCTCCAATTATGGAACAGCCACAGTGTTACATCTGAAAGGCATAAGCAGCTACACATGGCACACACACACACACTCACACTCTGACACACACTATATACACATACTCTTTCCATGCTTGAGGCTCGGGGCTGTGATCTTTCCAAAGGTTTCCTCCTGTGGCCCGTGTGCCAGACTGTCTGGAGAGCTGTGGAGGGGCTGGCGTCGCCTCGCCTGCTGGATGAAAAAGCCAGTAACATTTGCTTTCTGTGGCACAGCAACCAGCCTCCCCTACTCCTCCATTCTCCCCCTTCTGCCTCCATCTCTCTCCCACCTCCCCCTCCCCTTTTTACTCCTCTCGAGGAGGATTACTGGCAGAAACTGGACGTTTGATCCTGCCTTGCTCTCCACTGCTGCTATATCCGTCTGACAAGGCTCTTTGTATCTCTTTCTCATCCAGACTTCTCTATGTTTCTCGCCCTGACTGTCTTTTAAAAAAGATAAGAGTTAAGCCTTTTTTTTTTACAGTCGGCTATTTGATGTCTCAGATTGAGCTGGAGTATACCTGGAAGCAGGCAGGACAGCTGGGTCACAGATATGGGAGAAGTTAATTCAATTTCAAGCAGAGTGGTGCAGAGAAGATCACAGAGACAGGTGTGGGTAATTTATGACCATTTCCTCAGATGATGCAGAAGGAGCGATGTAAACGGATAATTAACTGTCATGAAGATGAGAGGTTTTCACAACCAGTGCTCTCTTCACGTCTTTGTATAAACCTCAGAAATACACAAAAACATACACATCTCCCTCCCGTTTCTCCCCCGCTTGAGCTTTTTCCTCTTTTTCTCTCTGCTGTGACAATGTTTTTGTCTGAACTGTGATTAATTGCGAGGGACAGTGCCAACAAGCCTTCCAATGTAATTTGCAGTGGAAGTATAAACAGGAAGTGTGCTCCCAATACATAATGTTGTTGACCGTGGCTACTCTGGGTGATAAGGGCCAAAAAAATGTTGTGTCAGTGTGATACAATGTGACAGAGGACGGTATCCACTGACCTTAAGCTGTCAAGCTGGAGTGTAAACACAGTTGCTTCATTTAGGCCAGGCTGTTGACGTGTTTGAGTTGAGGAAAGCCTCCCGAAAAAGAAACAACGTCCCCTCAGTGTAGGGAGTAATTATTGGGTTGCAAACACTTTGGGAAGGACCAGCTCACTGTGACTTATTTGTGCCGACACATGTCACATCACTTTTTAACGTTGCTCAACAGTTCTGTCAAAATAACCAGCTCAAACATACTGGTCGTTTGGACTGCAGAAGTACAGGCTATACATACATTGTGTTTGTATATTTAATATATACGGTACAGTGGACTGTGTAACATCAGGTTTTCCCATCTCTGTTAGGCATCTGTCTAAAGATTGATTTAAAAGAGGTCAGCACTCAGAGAGCACAACCCTCTGCACGGGTATAATCCAGTTGTACTGTTGCCTTGGGGACTATCTTGTGGTCTTACCCTATCCCTCTTTCTCATTGAGAAAACTGATAGAGATCAATTCCTTGGTTGTTTAGTGATCGTGACGCAGACGGCAAAAACATAACCTCCTTAGATAGAGGTAATTAGTAACCATGACTACAGATCTGCACCACAGATTCCAGCTTTTTGCCACATTTTAATACTCAGTGCTAGTCAGGAGACATATGAGTATGAAGAAGAAACCGTGTGACATTACCCCCACACACTGGTTATTATTTTGCCGTCAGTTCAAGTTGTGAATAACTCTCCTCTTATCTCTTCTTATTGTATCAGGCAGTGTTGAAAATATCAAGGCAATGTATTGTTGCTATGGTTATCTGCAGTGTATTTTAACCCATTTTGATTTTCAATGCAACATTTAATCTTTGTTCGTGTGATTTTTGCACATTAGTATTTTCCTCTGTTATTACCTGATAACTGTATCTACACTGGCTATTGATTGATTGATTTGTTTATTTGTACGTTTGCCTGTTGGCCCGTCTACAAATCTGCAGCTGTAACCACTATTTAAAGGCTCTGAACAAATAGGATATTATCCGATTGTGCAGAGTGTGCAAACACAGCTATTCTCTGCATGTTTGACGTCCAGGCAGCATGAAATCAAACCGTACGGCACAACTTGTATTGCTGTTGATTCATATTGCATTCAGTCTGGCTAAAGCACCCAGAGGAAAGCTCTCCACTGTCCAGTGCACCGCTGAGTGGATCTGAACTGTATCTCACAGTATCCACTCGTCTAATCACTTAATCTGTAAATTGGCTGATTGGTGTATTGTGTGTCGCGGCAAAGCTGCGCGAGGACTGAACGACTGTTTATCCAAGCTGTATGATGATTAAAACGGGCCGAGCTCGGGCCCCAGAGCCAGTTGGGTAATTAACAGGCTGTTCTCCGTGTTAATAGCATTAGTCACCTTGGAGATAATCGCAGCCATCAAGAGTGCAGAGCTGCATCCCCTTTGTGTTCCTGATAGCCTCCTTAAACAAAGGACAGACAAACATCCGGCACTAACGGGGCTTCCAGTTTTTGGCCTTTTGGCCTCATCTGTTCCTACTCGCAGCATTAATGGCTGCAAACTAAAGCTGCTTCACAACTAGGGATGGGTATCGTTGGGATTTTTATGATTTCGATTCTCATTTAGGTTCTGCTTATCAATTCCGGTTCCTAACGATTCCTTATTTTGATTCCAAAAACAAAAAAACAGGAAGCCAAATGTATATTTAACATATTAATTTTCCAGACGTGTTGCATTTTCCACGTTGGCCACTCTCTCTACTACGTGCCGCGTCACGTAAAAGGTCAGTACGTCACTGCGTAGGTAGCCGGTTCACAACAACCGGCCGCTACCAAGCTAGCTGCTGTTAACAAACTACTGTTACCCTGTTACTATCAGTCCATGAAGAAAAATTTTTTTCAGCTGATATTCTAGTTACAACATGATTGAGTTAACAGTGGAAAAGGGGAAACTTTCCACCGCTTTCCCCGGTCCATTTCCTGTTGTCATGCGGCGTCAGATGACGTGTTAAATACATAACAGACAGGTCCTGGCAGATATCTAAAGTCCGTTTGCAGCCGTTGTGTAAAATGAGCGCATCTAGGAACCGATAAGCAGAACCAAAATTAGGATTTTTTTATGGGTACCAACCCTATTCACAACCAATATCAATCAGTCAATTATTCAATGGTTTGTTTGTCATCACTTTACTCAGACCCAAGGCAACATCTGTAGATAGATTTTTCCCCAAAATGAGGAATGTATGATCAAAACAGTAACAATACGACTGTGTGAATAGTCAATATGTAAAGGTGATTTCAAAAAGAAGACAAGTGTCAGTGTAAGGACTTTGCACCTCTGTCCAGTGTAGTCACAGAAGCATGTCTAGTGAAGCAACGTCCACGATACAAAATCTGGAAGTGGACGTGGTTTAGCTTCTATAATTTTGACACTAGGAAGGTTGCCAGTGTCTTGCATGCATAGCCAGACATCCATCACAGGATTACAGCTTGCAGTAAAAGACAAAAATAAAACCCAGAGTTCACGTGTGTCTATTTTAGCCTTTTTTCAGCATGTGCATCATGTGGCTTGGAGAAGCATCAGTCTGTTTGATTAAGCCATGTAGGATGAATCTGATGTGTTAAGTGAGCGCTAATGTTGTTGTAGTTCAGCTGAGTCAAAACACATAAATCGATTCCCGAATTCAATTCCTCGTTAGTTTGTTGGCCCCGTGTGAAGCGAGGAGCCTCGAGCGAACGCAGCCCCGCCAAAGATTATTTAACACCATGAGAATTAATGACCCATGGATGTGATAGAGTATTTTTTTTTTTTTTTAAATCTATGAACTTATGTGTTTAATATGATGCATTTTGTGTGTGTGTGTGGAAAGAAGTAACAGCTAATGTGTCTTATGGGGGATCTAAATCACGACAATGAGTCTTCAGTTGTGAGGGAAACTCACCGGGGAAAAAGATAGATGCAGTCTTCCTCTCCCTGGCCTGGTGTCATATATTACCTGGCCATTGATCCATGGGTGTCTGGGTTTCACAGTGGAGCTCCTCCTCACATTCATCAAGTCTTCAGTCTGTAGCTAAGACTGAGTGGAAATGTCTCAAACACACACTCCTCTCCTGAGTCGCAGCAGCATGGCCTGTTGCTTAGATACAACAGATTTATATTTATATGAAGAAAGGATAGAAACTGGAGGGCTGGATTATATACCAAGATGTTTCAGCATCTTAACTTGTGTGTGTGTGTGTACGTGAAGGCTTTTCATACATGTAAAAGGGTTTAAACGAAGAAAAAAAAAAATACACCTACGCTTTTTTATCTGAGTCTTTGAGACGGCGCAGGCAACAGTGTAGGAATAAAACACCAGGAGAGCCACCAGGGCATCCAGGCAGGTGATGATATTTATTATGGACCGCTGTGAAAACCAGCTGCCTCTATTTGACGGTGCAAATGGAGATGGGGGGGGTGGTCATGCAAAGGTGAATCCTCTCCTGCACAAAAAAAAAACAAACTCAAAATCTTGCGTGTAGTTTTACCTCCTTTGAAAAAAAAAGGTTTATGAATTATTACTGGTCCACTGAGACAAAGGGAAAGAACCAAACATTAAAGGTCAGCGGAAATTGAAAAAACAGGTCAGGTAGAATTAAGATGATAATAGTGAATTGTTGTTGTTGCTTTTATCTTTAACTTGCTGCTGTTGTCTTCATCTCTATGTCAATTTAAAGCTTTACTGGGTTTTCTATTCTCCACAATATATTTAGAGCAGTTTGGGAGAAAATGTTACTATCTGCTTGTTTCAATCCGATGATGTATTGTTCTCAACGCTAATACAATAAGCAGTTGAGTAGGGTTACAATGTTGATTTAAAAAAAAACATGTTTGACTTGGTGACATAAAGGGTTTGTTTGAGAGATAAGTTGTGCTAGATGAAAAATCAGGGGATCACCCAAACTATTATAAATCCTCCTGAGGTGGACATGGACATATGTAAAAAATGTCTTCCCTGAAATATTTGTGGAGATACAAAAAACAAGAATTTCATTGAGGTTCATCTTCTGGGAAACAGGATTGTTCACACAAAGTTTAGCATCAATCCACCCCAGGAGGTCTCGAGAAGAAACTTAAAACTTTGACCTGCCATCGACACTTGAGGGAAAAGTCATTAAAGGGTTTGTAAAATGGTAAATGCAGTACATTTAAATAGCACTTTCTTCACCTTAGCTAGGTCCCAAAGCGCTTTACAAAGCAGCTCATTCACCCATTCACACACCAATGGCTACCGAGCTGCCAAGCAAGGTGCTAGCCCAAGGACACTTTGACAGTAGGAGTCGGGGATCAAACCCACAACCTTACGATTCATAGGTGACCCGCTCTACTACCTGAGCCACAGCTGCCCACTGTTTGAGAGATAAGTTGTGCTAGATGAAAAATCAGGGGATGACCCAAACTATTATAAGTCCTCCTGAGTTGGACATGGACATGCATAAAAAAAAAAAAAATGTCTTTCATGATTCCTCAAATATTTGTCAAAACACATCAGTAAAAACTACAATTTCATTGAGGTTCATCTTCTGGGAAACGGGAATGTCCACACAAAGTTTAGCATCGATCCACCCCAGGAGGTCTTGAGAACTTAAAACTTTGACCTGCCATCGACACTTGAGGAAAAGTCATTAATATTCATCCACTGGGGAATGTGTCTACAAATCCTCCAACCAATTAATTCATTCCTACTGATGGACAGAGTGATAGTACTAAAACACTTTATAAGCTTACAGTTTTGAAACCAAATTCAATCCGGTCTAATGGTTACAATAATAAACTGTAAACATGATGTCCCACCTACCACAGCTGGCTGGCATTTCAAAGCATCCCTACAAGTTGTGAAACCACCAACCCTTTCCTCTTTCTCACCATTATCCCTGAGAGCAGATCCTTTGTTCCAAGCTGTGGTCATTTCCGCCTCAGTAGAGAGGAGAGCTCAGTACCTTGCAGACATCCCGCCTCTCCTTCCTTTCACCACTCTCCTCATACAAAGCTTTTTTTTTTCTTTGCGAGGAAGGAGTCTCCTTTTTAAGTTAGCTTCAGGTTCACTGCTTATCTACTCTCACGAATGACCTAATATGTGTCCATGTGGCGTGCGTGCTGCTGATGGTGTGTTACACTAGTGCAGCTGATGCGTTCTTGCTGCACGCTGTGTGCTTTATCTGAAGCTTGCCCTACATGAGTGCTTGTGTTTTTTTGTTATGAGTAGCCAGTGTAAAGGTGAAGGTGGACTTGATTTAATTACGTGCTACTACAGTGGTGTCTTCCCCCAGCTGAGTCTGTACTCTGAGCTGAATGATCTCCTTTTGTAATGGAGATTAACCTCACTAAAAACCGTACTTAGCCTATTTAACTTCCATATTTTAACACGAGCTGCGTGGGCCTCGCTAACGAAGCGGCTCTGCCTCGACTGCTAAGGCTTGTACAGAATTTAAAAACTGTGGTCAATCCTCGCCTGCTTACAGGCTTTCAGGGGTAATAGGGATAAGATTAACACATTTGCATACTATAGCGATGCATTATTCAGGCGGCGTCCTCGTCTCTAATTTGCAGGAGCAGGGCCCGTCTCCTCACTGACTTTAACATCTGGATGACCTGGAAGCCGGGGCAACGGGATCCCCGGCGCTCATCAGTCCTCACACAATCTAAACCAAGCTTCAAAAATATAAATGTTTAATTCAAGCTATTATTTTATTAAAACACAGAGTTATACTATTTAAAAAAAAAGCCTTCCTTTACATTATTTACCTCCTTTTTTCCCCACTTCTTGCATGTTTCCAGCCTGAGAAAGTCAGAGAAACCACTTGCAGGTTTAAAATATTCATCAAAGCAGATATTGATTCCCAACAAAGGAATTCCAAGATCACAGAGAAGGAAGTCGGTGCTCCTGAGAAACATCCTGATTGATTTTATTTTGTGTTTTAAACAGAATAGATGCAGACTGACAAAGAATGAGAGCTTAATCTACTGACTCTGTTAAAGGCTACACTTGTTGGTGACCTGCAGGGCACAGAGTCAACACTATGAGTTTATCCAGGTTATTCAGTTTCTACATTCTGTTAACTATTATTCTGACAAAGGCAGCTAGCAGTGTGTTATCTTTAGGATTTACTGAGTTATAAATTACTTTGGGGGGAAAATGCGACCTGACACAACGGCCTCAAGATTCATGTTGAGCCCTTAACGCCTATTGTGGCAAATTCACATCATATCGAGATAGTATATACATACCTCCTATGCTGGTTTGTACATACTCAATATGAAGCTAGGAACCTTTAGCAAGCATGTGTTTCTCATAGGACCGGTAGGATTTGTAATATAATGTATCTATTCTCTGTGCTACAGACAAATTAACAAACTCTACTTATTTTAGCATCAGCTTGAAATCAAAAACACATATACTTGTAAAAAATAAATTAAAATCCAGGTATCAAGGGGTTAAAGCTGCTAAAAAATTATTGTTTATTTAAAAAAAAATAATGGAAATAAAAAAAAGCTGGATATACAGAAATAACTAACAATACATTTTAAATGGTCATATGCAAGTTATAAAAAAGAGCTGAAATAGATGATATGCATTTGCTATGTGAATAACCAACAGTAATATAAACACTAACATTAATACTGCGTGGCTGGTTGATCCAGCACTGCTTTGATATCGACTCAAATGACTTCAAGGCTCAAATAAAACACAATCAGACTTTTCAAATGACTTTAGACATGATTTCAAGGACTGCTTTAATAATGGAGAAAAAGGTCATTCAGATATTTTCTTTTTTCTTGTGATGGTTTGAAAGATGAGTCAAATCTCTCAATACAGTTTTTACATGTGCACAACGCTCTAACTTTTCACTGCATTCAGTCTGTGAAAAACACCTGAGCTGCTGGCATCCTGCAGGCAGACACGTGGTCTGTGAAAGGTTAAGGTGTTTTTCAAGTGCTTTGGTTTGTCGCTTTTGTTGTTGTTGTTCTGTTTCACAAATGTAAACTGTAGGGACTGAATGAGGTATTACTCAACTACAATAATGGACATTTTCTGTCGAGTCAAGCATCTTGATGAAGTTTATTTGAAAACGGATCAGTGCCAGCGCTCACCTCCCCGGCTGTGGCATCATTAACCTAGTTTATGAGATCCATCATCACCTGTACCTGGCATTTCTGTGTGTTTGTGCATGCACGTGTGTGTGTGTGTGTGTGTGTGTGTGTGTGTGTGTTTAGACTGTCGGAAACAGCTCAGCCAACCTTTTCTTGTGGTCAGCTGAGCTTCTTTTTGCTGCTCTCTCACCTGCTGGGAGCTCACTTCCTGTTGTTCTGAAGGTGTGGAATGAATCACTGCCCCTAGACGCAACATGGGGGTAATGTGTGTGTGTGTGCGTGTGTGTGTGTGTGTGTGTGTGGGTATTTGTCTGGCTCACA
This sequence comes from Pseudochromis fuscus, assembly GCA_900323345.1. Classification (NCBI taxonomy): domain Eukaryota; kingdom Metazoa; phylum Chordata; class Actinopteri; family Pseudochromidae; genus Pseudochromis; species Pseudochromis fuscus. The sequence goes on from OOFC01050974.1 coordinate 23,699, forward strand.
GTTCCCAGACAGGCATCAGTCTCTTTCATTGACTCCA
>OOFC01050978.1:4947-17439 GCA_900323345.1 Pseudochromis fuscus
TTTAGTACCTGCTCCGACCTGACCAGGTACTTTTTTTGTAACCGCAGGAGAGGAGGTACGAAAAGTTGTACCAGGTACCAAGATCCAGGTACTTTTTTCCCAGTGTAAATGCACCAAAACCGAAGCGAAGTGAGTAGGTACCAGTGTAAATGCGCCATAGTGATAAGTACTATATGTTGTGATCTGAGATGTATTTTGTGTTTATTTGGAAATGAGAGATACAATGATGGTCATTCAATGGTCAGCTTGTGAATATCGATGCGACTGCGAGGTCTCTTCTCTTGATCCTTCTGGTTTAAAGTGAAGGTTGAATGAACGTCTTTTCATTTTTTAATAGGATAAATACAACTTATTAATTTTCCTTTAATCAATGTGAAATTTATCCAATTAGGGCAATTTTATGCAGTCAAGAAATAGAGATGTCTGTCTGACTTAAACAAATGTACTAAATAGTGAAATGACAGCTGTGATGGACCAGATAAAGCCAATAAACATCCATGGGGGCTCCTTCGTTTTGAGTACAGCGACATGTTAAAGGAGGGGTATTACCGAAAACAAGATTTGTCTTGTCTTAGAGGATTTTACTGTCAAAGATGGTTTTTAAGCAAAAGCTCCTCCAGTTTCAGCTGTTTCTCGTGATGAAATAACCGTCGTAACGAGCCAACAGCCACTCAGAAAAAACCTTTTAACTCCTGTTTGGTAATAATGTTACAACACGCGCAGAAGCCCTTTTGTAATCACAGCTTAACACGGTTTTCAGTGGTGTAGATTGTTGCTTAAAAAGGCACTAATTATTTCAAAGTGAGTGTCTGTTAGAAAATTTGCACTGATTATCCTCCTTGGGTCAGTTTTAAGTCTGCTTAAATTTTTAATACTTTCCACACTGAAGCTATGTGACCATCACACAAATTAATCACTCCTACCACTTTCCCTGCACAAGTCTGTGAAATGCAAATGAGCTCTGATTAATAATTTTGTTTTAAGGCCAAATACATAATCCACATATAATTTCCAGGATGTTCAACATCCAAGAACTGACAGACACAAATATGGGTTTGCAGTTAATAAAGTTAGTTCTACATTAAGGAGACTGGTTAAGCAGGACAACACTTAAGCGGCTCATTTGCACAATCAAAAGATAATGTCGTTAAAATGTCATCCTGTCTGACTAGAATCAGAAATAGTCTGTGACATCTCACCGTGTGGCGTCTGAGGAGGTTTCCTGAGAAGCTGATCTCACCTTACAATGGCTAGTGTGTGCTGCAACGCACCGTGACCTCAGTGCAATGCCTGACCTTTGGCTTCTATTTGCAGCTCATGTTACCGTCTGTGTATTTCCACTTCAAGCAAAGCTGAACACGCTTCAGTGACGGAGGTGCTAAAGTCTGTGATGTTATTTTAAAGGTGTGTCAGTGCCTCTGAAACGCTCTGCACTGCAGTGTCATTACTGGGCATAAAGCTGCTGTGTTTGTTTTGCAGAGTGGATGAAAAGAAAGGAAGAAAACACACAAAGTGGTACAGGGTATGGGGCCACGGTTTAATGGCAATACACTGCAAAATCATTCACCACTTCAAACATGTCATTCAGTGCTTCAGTCTGTCTGTGAAATTGTCAAAATAGTGTTATAAAATCTTGTGTTGTGCAACAACAACAATATGGGTGACTCTACAGGAATACATATAACATGAAAGATGCAGCAGTGACACGGCTTCAGATGATCACTTTTCATTTATATGTTTACTTATGGCGCATTTACACTGGTACCTACTCGCTTCACTTCGGTTTTGGCGCATTTACACTGGCAAAAAAGTACCTGGAACTTGGTACCTGGTACAACTTTTCGTACCTCCTCTTGTGAGGGTCCAAAAAAAGTACCCAGTCAGGTCGGAGCAGGTACTAAAATCTTATTGGTCGGAATCGTCACTGCGTCGTTGCATCATCACTGCGTGGCACGTAATCTGTCCCCGCAAACACGCCATTTTTAAATTCAAACCGTGCAGACGTGTTTGAAATAACAACAAGAAGAGAAATGGCATCTGTTAGAAATCCTGCCCCATGGACTCAGGACAAGGTGCAAACCTTTCTGTCATTAGTCAACGATGAGGAAACTCAGCAGGAGCTGGACGGCGCCGTCAGAAAGAATCGCATAAAAGATGACGTCACGAATGACGGCCAGCTACATGGAGGAGGGACGATCTTCGGCAATGTAAATGCAACCGAAGGAGCCGATCCTGAGCGACCCGAGGCGAAGCGAAGCGAGTAGGTACCAGTGTAAATGCCCCATTTGAGTCATTGTGAATCAGTATGGTCGGAGTTACCACCTGTATCCAGAGGAAACATTCCCATCTGATGGGAGCAGTGAATACCCCGATCCTTAGGGCATCAGGAGTCATTGAATGGTTTGATGTGGATCCTATATTGTGTCAAACCCCAAATTAGGGGATATCTTCAGGAAGAACAATGCTCCCTCCCTCTACAATTTCAGAGACTTGAAGAATCAATACCACTGTGCACTGAAGCTACACGTGATGGTCCATAACGTTAGGTATTCCTTTAATTTCTCACTCATCTCGAGGTATATGATATCAAGTGGTATTGTTTTGTGACGCTGGGAAAGCAGAGATTGCCTTTTTGGCCTCCCCCACTGAGATCTGAGGCGAAGCTGCAGACAGAGTCTCTGTAGGAAGAATGGGGGGAGGGAAAAACAACAAAAAGAAACTCTTCCATCACCTCGACGTCTCTGCAGCCTCACTACCACCATCACCACCACTCCCCCTCCTTTGTAGCAGGGAAAAAAGAAAACAGAAGAAGCAATTTCAAATGTAACTCTACAACAACACCAATAAACCTCAACTTTATTCCCTGGAGACGGCTCCTGCAGACGGAGGAGGGCTGTGTGCTGGTATTGGAAGTCCTAAAGTGGTTCATATCGCAAACATTAAAAACCTTTGTTGTCTTAATGTCTTAGCATGTCTCTTTTTGTGACGACCTTTTTTCAATGCAAGGATTGAGCTGAAGGACGTCACGCTAAGCTACATGTGCGGATACATAGAGGATGTTGTATGAATAAGACACAATCTTTAGGACCGGACCATGTAAATTATTCAAGTGACATGAAAGGGGAATCACATAGTTGTTGAAATGGTGTCGTGACAAGGACTCACAAACCAGTGCAATGGAAAAGTGGCTGTTAACAGACCTGTATGTGGAGGTAGCCACGCTGTGATGCACAACAAAACTCTGTGGGAATGAAGGTGAACGGCAAAGCTGAGGTGCTAAGTAGAGATGACTGTCTGTCTGCTACTCTGTTACTTTCTGATTGGCTGTTTGCAGGGACTGTTTTCATTGTTGCTCACAACTGGCAGAAATTTGTATCTTTAATAACAGTGTTGGCTGTTTTTCTACAGCAGCGATCCACACAAATATAATGTATTATCTGACAAATTTTGATGTTTGACTTTTGAGGAGAAATGGTAAATGGTAAATGGAGTACATTTATATAGCACTTTCATGACCTTAGCTAGACCCCAATGCGCTTTACAAAGCAACTCATTCACCCATTCACACACACACACACACCAATGGCTACCGAGCTGCCATGCAAGGCGCTAGCCACCATTGGGAGCAACTGAGGGTTCAGTGTCTTGCCCAAGGACACTTCAACATGTGGACAGGAGGTGTCGGGGATCGAACCCACATCCTTACAATTCATAGGTGACCTGCTCTACCACTTGAGCCACAGCTGCCCAAATGTAAGCTAGTTTTCATTTCATTGACCGTTTAAGAGGCTAGCTTATTATAGCTCCTTCAAATGTGATGCTGTTTCTTCTGACTCCTGCAAGACGGTTTTCTGTAGCCATACAAGAATTTATACATCAATTGTAAAATATTTTGAAGACAATCCCAGTTGTTTAGCCGACTATATTTCTGTTCATGCCATTGAGTGTTTTTACAAGCTTTTTTGTTATTTGTATATGAAACAGTTTGCTTACATTACCCCAAATTTCTACATAATTCCCATAAATTTCCAATAATTTCCATAAATTCCCAATAATTCCCATAAATTCCCACAATTCCCATCGAAAGTTTCCAATTTGGAACAGTTCCAAAATTCCCAAGTTTAACTTCCCATGGAAAGTTTCTAGAACGTTTCTGGAAATTTACTGGAAATTTTCCACCCCTTTGCAACCCTACATGTAGTTCATTAATAATTATCCATGTGTCTGCTGTAGTTTATAGATGGTTGTTATCAAGCTTCCTGAGATAGACTGCAGTCTAATTTCTGACATAGCAAACAGCTGCCAAGTGAGAACAACAAAGTGGAGAAAGCTCGAAATGCACAATATTAAAAGGCTTATTTCAGTCCAATCTTTTTAATATTACTAGGGGCAAAACTAAGAAAAAAAGGAGGAAAGAAAACCCTGCTCAGAGGGTAACAAATAGGGATGAGGACAGGACAAAAGAAAATGTGAGGACAATGCTGAGGAACATCTTGTCAAATGAACTGGGAATACATCTAATTCAGATGCCTTATTTTCCAAATACTGTAATCATCTCTGAGAGTAGAGGCCTTTTGTGTGCCTGTGCCAAGTTAGCAACTCTTTCCTGACGTAAGAGACTCTCTCCAGAGACAAATTAAAGACCCTCCTTGACTACACAGAAGCCCTCATAGACAGTAATGGCCTCCACAAAGCCAGCACAACTCTTCAGAAGCACATCAGTGACTGCTGTAATGACAGCTCTGACAGGGCACACCCAGTGATAGACCAGGCTCAGACTGACACTCTATAATAAGTGACCTTTACAATGAAATCAGATAGATTTGAAAAAGGTTTGTTCAAAAGGTGGACAGTAACAAACTCCCCCAGGAAAAAAAAATGCATGATAGCACAGCATGAAAGGGAGGGAGAGAGGGAGTGGTCCAGCTGTAGGGACTCGGGCCGAAAAGGTGAAGAGGTGCAGATGGAGCTCCCTGTCCACTGTGCAAATGATAAACAACACTGAGAGCAGCACAGATGAAAGGGCCTCCTGAAGTCTCTCAGAGAAATGCTTGAAGCAGAAAAGCACCTGGATGGAGAGTTTTAGACCTGAAGGGTTGAAGAGGTTGGCTCTGACCTGGAGGAGGTAGAAATGCTCCAAAGCTTTGATGAGGTGCTTCAGGAGAATCAAGATGAACGGCATCCTCCATGCACAAATGAAGAGAAATGCACCAAAGTGAGTTTTCAGACCAGAAATCCTAAATCCTGGATGTTAGACTCATAAAAGGCTTCAGTGCATGGAAAGTACAAGTAGCAACAACTTCTCTGGGAGGATGACAAAGCAAAAATGTTCAAATAATTTCACACGCTTGCATCACAGATGAAATGAACTGTGTCCTCTTTGCAAAAAAAACGAAGGCCCTCGAAGGGCAGTGCAGCAACAACAGATGAACCACAGGATGAAACCACAACCCAGAGATGGGGAAGATACTGCATCAGTAGACTTTGTAGCAGTGGTTGCCTCATAGGTTCATATTCACAGTAAAAGTCACTCAATCAGACAGAAATCTTTATTTTAGACACTTCAACATCTCTGCTGATCAGTGCTACTAGAAGCTACTTGTATGTACACACAGAGGTTGTTCAGAGCCATTTGTATATGTTTGTGTGTTTCAAACTCACTAGTTGAATCAATCAGTTGTCCGATGCACAGGTCTCCAGAAGGACTTGGGTTCAGATGTTGGAGGAGTGCATGCTGGCTTCACCTCAAGCTTGTGTGATCTATTTTAACACACCTCTCTGCATGCACAAGCACTTACACACAAGGCTGTGCAGGGCGGAGAGTGTGTCCAGCTACGATTAATGGGACGTTTTTCTGTCCGACATAAATATAGGATGTTATAGTGAATGCGTATATAACACATACACTATAATGAGCTACGAAATAGAATCAGTTTCAGCTTTTATTAATCGCTCATGAAGTCCATTGTCACTTTTAACCCATTACTTTTGATGGCAGCGACAACTGCCACTGCCGGCTACTGAAACAGCCTTTTTGCGATGCACAATCTAATTTAATTTAATCCAATTTACAAACAACGGAGGAAATCACATCTCACTGGGAGTAGCTTCAGTACTCATCAGTGAATGTCCTCTCTTTTATGCGAGCCTTCTTCCTCCATCTTCCTGCATAATGGCTTTATTCAGATTGTTCTTTGTGCTACTTCATCTTATTTACTCCCAGGTCTTTAACTGTAATTGTGTTTTCAAATGGCTTTTCAAGTTGTTTTTACTTCCCACAGCACAGTAAAAGTTTTTCACACATCCCAGTTGCTCTAAATTGGTTGTTATTGTTCAGAGAGTTTGCTGTGCCCACATGGGCCCGTCGGGTTGGAAACAGTCCATGTTAAAACCATTAGCTTAGCAGTAGCATTTGGCAGTGGCAACACCTGCTGCTGGCATCCAGTGTGGCGCTGGCTAATGAGAGCTGGAAAGACTCCTAAAAATAACTTGTGATTGTGAAACCAGAGCGCTCTCGGGTCAACTGCTATTCTTGGAATATTAAGAAGTTTTACGTGTTGCACAGCAATTAGATGTGATTGTGAAATGTGAGTATGTGCTATTTGTGACTGGGGAGCTACTTTAGTAACCCTCGATTAGTTCTGGGGTTTTCTAAGTCTGAAGATTCGGATGTTAGCATGAACTTACCTAAAAATAACCTTTCTACCCACATTCAACTTTGGGTAGATGCCTAATATTTCGATATAGTTTTTACCATTGGCCACTGGGCAACATTAATAAAGAAGTTTGTGGTAAAGTGATTTGTTCAAAGGCACCTTGGTGACTCCCTTTTCCACACTGTGATTTGTAAAGTTAGCTGCCAGTTGGGATTTGAAGCAGTGAAACGTTCACTTTGGAAATTACTTTTGCAAACTCTACCACTGCCCACAGCTTGACAACTTTATGTGATCGGTCGTGTGTGTGTGCGAGTGTGTGTGTTTGTGTCTTTGTTGATGACAGAGACAGACAGAAAGCTTTTTTTAATCTCTACCCTGCATGACTCATCAAACATGGGAATTCAATGACCTTTGAAAATCCGGTTTTACTTTATTAGATTGTTGTAAGTGAATTACTGGTATTTAATGACCCTGTTATGAACTGAGGACGTGGTGGACAACACTGAATGAACAGACAAAACATGACCAAACATACATCACATGGAAACTTTAAAAGATTTTTGAGTTTTCATCTGGCCTTTTCACAATAAAACATGTGTTTATGAAAAGTCCCAAGTGAAGTGTACCGACTTTTTCTTCTGTTAAATTGCTTTGCTGATATTTAGCGTTTGTATTTCCGAGCAGCGCTATTGAAACGGAAGTCTCTTTTATCATCCTGTACCCATTAAAGTACCTTTCATAACTCAGTCCACATCCTATGTAAACATTTTATGCACTCAAATGGGATTTTGTGTGGGAGCTAACCTATCCTGTGACACCAGTGATCCAAGACGTTGGTGATTATGTCATAACAATGGTGCATTTCAAGAGCTGGAAACTAAAAAAGAGCACACAGAGGATGGCTTCAGCAGTTTGGTGTTGTTTTGTATTGATTTTTGTTCATCCCAATTTTTTTTTTCTCGTGCAAAGGTGAAATAACACTTCTTAAAAAGAGTGTTGTTTGTCCAAAGGATATGTATTCTCTCCGAACCTTGGTCAAAATGGTAGAAAGAAAATATTTTTCAGACAAAAAGTGTGATTTTCTAGCTTTCTAGCAATGGTTACAACCAACTCATGTAGATGTTCATTAGGTAGTGGGCTGCCTCTAATCAAATCTCCTGTTGACAATATTCTTTTAAGCTGTTAAAATCATTGCTCATTTTCTAATAATAACCAGCTTTTGTTTCCTTTAAATATCCATTGTCTATGAACTCCAAGGGGTAAAATAGTGGTGATTGTTAGCACTGTTAATAAATACATGGCATCCTCATTTGGAGAATAAACATAAATATCGGTTACATGTATAAATAACTAAAATCAAAACAAAAGGTATGTTACTGGAAAAACTACAGTCTTACAAAGTATTAACAAGGCAGACAGTTAAACTAGGCTGAGTAGGCAAAAATCAAAGTTAAAAGAAACAAAAACAAGTGTATGGATAAAAAGCGTAAAACGCAGGCAAAACAGAAGAGTGCATTGATGCAATCTGACAAGGTCTGTGTGGTGAGCTGGGAGTATAAATACTGAGGGACTATCAGTGAAGTGGATGCAGGTCAGGTGGTGTTGTCAGGTAAACAAGGAGAGAGGAGAGGCTGGGTCTAACATGACAGGAGAGTTACAACAAGAAATGAATGCCTAGATAAAAAAAAAAAGAAACAGAAACCATGGCAACAGTACTTTTTGAAAACTAAAAATTGCTGCAATATTCTTTTCTACAATTTTTTTTCTGCAATATTGGATTGGGACATAAAACATTCACTGGGTTAAATAAAGTACAACAAATACTCGACCTGAGTTTACTTTAACGGTGCTTGTGTCCATGTGAAGCTTCGTCTCATATAGATCCACTGGGCCGTGGGGATGGATCTTAATCTGTCAGATTACATAAGTCATGCATTGCAGCGTGTTGGGGATTACTGTCCGGCACTGACACATGTCAGGGGAGAGGGCATGTTTGACAGCACCGCTCGCACTGTAGGTATGGTCACTGTGGGAAATGAAGCAGGGGATTTTTGTGTGAGATTAGAGGCGCAATGGTGTGTATTCTGTTTTATAGTGTTTCCTATTAATTCCCCAGTTTTCAGAATCAGTGAGTACAATAAATTTGCGGCTTTAGCGGTAGAGTGACACAAAGTCAGTTCATTCAAAGTGCACGCTGTACTTACACATATGGCGTATAGCATATGGTCAGGGCAAGAGCATGTTATTCTGTATAGGGGAAGATTTACTGAGGGGAAAAGGGTGAAAAATGTCCCATTACCATAGATGTTTATTGTTTCCCATGTGAATTATGGGAGTGACAGGAGCTGTACAGATTTTCAGTGAGGTCAATTAGTGCAGTCGGGTTGTTTCGTGTCAGGCCGCTGAACTTTGATTACACACCAAGGTTTCTGTAATTCAAATGTCAAACTTTTCTGCTGCTTTTGAACAGCCTGGAGTTCCTGTGTGGTAGCATGCTGGTTGTTTGATAGAGCTGCTCCACTCTGCTGGCTTCGCTAATCAAGTATAACAGGGAGAATAACAGGCATATTACCAGGGTGCTGCATTTCCAGTCATTTATGCAAATATGAGCTACATGTTGCTTCACAGTGGTGATTGTAGATAATATTCTTCCTACATTACCTGGAGGTTCGGGTAAAGTGAAGTTAATACAGGAACTGTCGGGGAAATGTCATGTTTAGCATATTAAACCACAGCGGTGGTTTATCTTGATTTCACACAGATATTCCAATTTGGTATATTTTACTGCTGCTGACTCATTTCTAGCCCTTTTGAAAGTTTTAGGTGATTTCCAACTTTGCAGGCAGCCACTGCTTTGAGTAGAAACTTGTTTGAAAAAAATAATTATACAATAAACCAACTCATTATATGTTGTAAGTCTGTTTCTCAGTGTGATACAGTCGTGGGCTCAGACTCTTTGTGGCTTCCGGCCACAAAATCTTTTGCAATGACACCTCTAACACCTTACGATGCTTTGTGAACCCTTCCCAATTAACTCTCAAATTTCATGTCAAAGCCAAAATGCTAACAACTGAAGATTTCTGCAAGGGCTAACCTGAGCCTCATGTACTGAACACTTGATTCCTAACTTCCCAGTCACTACAGTACAGTTTGTTAAACAGAGGTTTGATTAATCAAGATGTTCGATCACATTTGTACTATTTAGATACATTATTAAGTTTGTGAACTGCCACATTGCACCATTTCATTTGTAAGCATCTCAAACTTTTGTGTTTCGAGCATCACCCGACTCTATGACTGGTTCTTACAATCTGAAACAACAGTTTGCTCCATTGAGTTTCTATGATGCCCTCCTTTTTCCATAATGTGTTACTCAAACCATCCCCTGTGCTGCCATCTGATGCCTAAAACAAAAGGAGGACAATTGTACAGTCATTACTGAGTCCATTAGATCTTTAATTACGCGATCCAGCAGTTGTGTCTACGTTCGAGTGAGCTCGCAATTTTACCTCAAGTTCATTTGCTTCGATTTGACCTCTTTTCCCTCCCGAACATTTTTTTTCCCTCTTCTGCTAATTGATGTCACAAGTCATGGAAAGACATCATTAATTGACCATGTCCAGTTCTTTTAGGTTTCATACATGCTGGTATTTTCTTGGTTGTAGTCAGGCAGATTTTACTTTGGGAATGAGAGGAGCAAATTATCTTGAGCAACACCTGAAGAGGAGGACACCAGCAGTGCTGCCCAAACTCCTCTTTTCATTCACCACATTTTTACGATTAGTCATCTGCTGCTCCACAGATAAGCCTAACAGTGACACACACACACACACACACACACACACAGCATGCAGATTATTTACAGTAGTGGGAGAAAGGCAACACCTACTAACTGAAGTAAAGCAAATACTTACATTAGACACAGTTTTCCTGAAGAAGCAAATCTCTCATGTTCTGACATCAGTGTGTAAAAATCCAGAGCACAGTGATGCCTGTGAGAAACATAATGATTGTTGTAATTATGTCTTTATTTAAATGAAGTCTTCTTTACAAATAATGTATTTTTTCTAAATTTAAAATCACAGTTTTCAAACATAGATCATATTACAGATTGCTGTATATAGAATGGTGAATGAGTATATTTATATAGCACTTTTTTTGACCTTAGTTAGGTCCCAAAGTGCAGCTCATTCACCCATGCACACACACACAGACAGCTACAGAGCTGCCATGCAAGGTGCTAGCATGGGTTCAGCGTCTTGCACAAAGAAACCTCGACATGTGAGGATTGAACCCATGATCTTACGATTCATAGACCTGCTCTACCACCCGAGCCACAGCCACCCCTCAACGGATGAAGTGATCGTGAGGTCAGCCGCCAGTTGGTTTGTGGTTTCGCATTTCAAAGTTTTGCAGTTAAACATCAATATGTAGGTTGTTTTTATTCTTAAAAATTGTTTAAAGTCAATTGGAGACAGAATTTTTGGATCCAGCATCCAGTGGCTGGTGGGGTATTGTCCTTTTTTACACTTCAACATTGGCCTCATTTTATTTACGCACACACACACACATACACACACACACACACACACACACACACAGCTAAGGGAGCTGGTGTAAAATTTACTTTTCGACTACCATTCATAAACTTTATTCATCTCTGTATCGTTCTTAGTGTGACATCATCAATGAGGTTACAAATAAAAGGAAAAGGAAAGATCAGTTCAATTATTTTATTAACATTGATTATGGGGTTTAATCATTTTCCTGACGGGCTATCCACTCTGTGAGTTACCTGAACCATGTGTTCAAATGAATTTAGTGAATCTGGGTAAATGCCAATGGCAAGGTTATAATCGTTAACTAAAACTAACGAAAAAACGAAAACTAGAAATGAAAAAACATTCTCGTTAACTGAAATAAAAATAAAAACGAAGCTTTTTAAAACAACGATAACTAACTAAAACTGTAATAGCATCCTTACAAAACTAACTAAAAGCATAGAGAAAAAGTCCTTAGTTTTCGTCTTTATGAAGTGAGAGCAGGAGACAATAGCATGTCATGTGACGTGTCTGTACCAATCCGTCCACCCGGCTGCAGACTGGTGGGTTTACACTCCCGCATCGTCACCTGCATCACGGCAGCGAGAGTTGAAAGCGCCAATTGGCGCAGAGTCCTTGAGGTGGAAAGTGGGGAAATATGTGGCGCATTTCTGAAAGGTAAAAACCACACGAATCGTAGAGTCCATCTAAAAAAGTTTTCATGAGGAGGCTAACCTAGCTTACAGTGAAGCGGTGAGGGAGATGCCCGCTGCTCCTCGTCTGAAACAGGATCTAACTCCTGGCCAGGTACCGTCATGCAGCCCAAGACAACATTTCAAAACACACTTGTTCAGTGCTTCCAGCGGTGACCTGACAGCTGCTGGTCAGTAAATTCACAAGAACACCAGAAGGGAGAGGAAGCAGTGGCTGATCTGTTCAGTGAGACAGGTCTGTCGACGTGACTGTATGAGCAGCCTTTAGAAGTTTGCAACATGCTCCAACCAAAATGCTATGCGTTTTTGGATTACTGTAATATGTCACGGTTTGCACAATCAGAAACATGCAAGGTTTCTTAGAGCTGAGATGTTGCACTTTACACCGAATATGGTGTTATTACGGTAATTTCACTAGTGCCTCTATCAGAAGCAAAACAGCTGATTTACTATAACTCATGTTGAAGAGTGTGTGTTCCTGAGGTTTCATTACACAGTACTTTATTCCTATCTTTTTTAATGTCATCCCTGAAAAATAGACCATATTAGAAAAAACTAAAACTAACACTAAAACTAATACTA